>JAQIWP010001273.1:0-16141 GCA_034695525.1 Euzetes globulus
GAGAGAGAGAGAGAGAGAGAGAGAGAGAGAGAGAGAGAGAGAGAGACTGATCTAAAACGTGAGTGAGAAGGCGTAGAGTGTATTTGTTTGGGAGAAAAGTTTGAAAAGCTATAATATGTTGAGAAATATAGAAACGAATTGAGGAAATATAACTGAAAAAACTATTAATAAAAAGCTGGAGCTCTGGAAACCGAGTTCTCTCAGTTGACTTGTATTGAGAAACGCAAAATTTATTGCGACGGCGACACAGCGGCGACTTTAAAGGCATGCGATTCTAATTATTGCAAATCTTTGTAATTATAATCATTAAAGTTTCAAAAACTTGATAAAAGAGTTAAGCATTTTATTTATAATATCATCCAATGGTTAAGTCGAGTGATTTCTTAGTAAAAAAGTAGTCTTTCATAAGATTTTTAATCCAATAAGCATTAGATAATCGACTGTTGGGATTAAATAGTGACAAATAGGCGACACTACCACTACATTCGGTGCCATAAAAGCTGCATGACTTTCCTTTAGGAATTGGGGACGGCTATCACGTGATGGTTGGACTAAGTTCAAATAAGTTTCAATGCGATCAAACTGGTAATCGATAAGACACTGTCACCATGGGATCTATGTTCGCACCGATAAGACGGCTATCGATTGGTTAAAGTGAACGTCTACTGTGGTGGTGATTACCACATTTCCATTGTTCAACATTCACATCCAGGTAAAGCAATTGGCATTTGAGGCCTAAGTCTTGTCAGCGTCAGATGTCAGCAGTGGTGGAGCCCATATACCAATGGATTGCCTGCAATCACAGTACAGATGTATTGGGAGTAGTAATGCAGTGGAAGAGTGCGCACAACAGACACAACATTACAGACGAGGAGTGGGTCTCAGAGTGCAGTCACTGTTAAATACGGACTAATTGAACAACAAATGTCACAAAATGCTTGTGTCCGCTCAGACTCTGACACTAATCTAAACTCCAGTGACAATTGTGACCAACAGTCAACTGTATCGGCAGTGAACAGCCCAGCAATGATTCCTCTCATGTCTAACAACAACAATACCGAAGACATTGGGAATATCGTTAATCAGAATAATTGCGGCAACTCTTCCGATGTTATGCTTGACATCAAACTTATCGATACGATCGCCAACAAGAGTGACACTAATAGTGATAATAACCACAAGAATAAGTCTGTTATATCGGAACTAATTTGTGATAATGCCATTGAGGACAGAGTTTGTGACACAATTACGGCCCAAACCATAACCAACAGTATTGTCAAACGCAACACAAACAGCAATGAGTTCAACGACAACGTCGACCTCTGTCTCACCGCTGATCCCAACTGTGAGTCGAATAGGGACTCGGAGGACGAGGTGACCGACGAGGCCCGAGACAAGTCGCCCGACGGCCGGTTCCTCAAGTTCGAAGAGATAGGTCGCGGAGCCTTCAAAACTGTCTACAAAGGACTTGACTCTCGTGACGGAGTGACCGTCGCCTGGTGTGAGCTCCAGGTCTGTCCCTCTATCACTGTCCCGACAGCTCTCACCCATTCCTGTAAATGCGGTCCAAAACTGACAGTCTCTTTAACCAAAGACTCATTAATTATCGACTTTTGATTGAGTTTTGAGATTAACTTTCAATTAAAACGTTTCCTGCGATTTAAAGGTTGCATAATATCTGGAAAATTACTCAATAGTTAAGCCCCAAAGTCAGACCAAATGTACTGGAGTACTCTTCTAGCTCCTGTTCTAACTAAGATATGATTGCAATCGACTCTAGTCATAGGAAACGAACATTTTTATGTCTTATCCCAACAAAACACTTATCATTGACACTAAAGTTACATAATTTAGACTTTCGATCGATTTTCTCACAATTGTTTCACTCGTACTTCCGATTATCTCTTATCAAAAAATATGTTCATTATTTGAGTCATTATTTGTTTAATATTATATAAATTTCATTAAATAATAAGTTTATATTTAAATTTCTCGTTTCAAACGAAAATCTCATTTATTACTCCTTTTGTTCAGAATTTCCAAATCAGTTCTGACTTTTTGTTTTAAAATCCAATCCATACAAAGAAGTGGAAGACAAACAAAACTTTTCCTGCAACCGATTTGATGAAAGAGATGTCTTTGAAAATGTTTTTTAGGCCAAAATATGTCGACCCCTTTTGTCTGTTACATATATTTTTGGAGTTAAGTAATTATTGGACAGAATATAAACAACAGTTAAGTGGTTAGGTTTTTCCCTGTTTAGTCTTTGACCTGTCAGTAGTGCCAATCAAATCAGATGCCAATGTCCTTGAGTTAAGACACCATCAGAAACGCCGTTTAAGAACGAGTTTTCTGTTTTAATTCTCGTCTTTTATGCCTCTCTTTCTGCTGAAAAAACTAAAGTCTGAGTCAATGCTCGCATCAATTAAGTGAACAGAAATTGTTTCTCTCGCCCTCTCTGTCTGTTTCTCAGTCCGAAATCTATATTCCCATAATAGCAGCCATGGGCAAGGTGGTCCAGGGTAGCCAGACACCATCTTGCCAGCCATTTCCGTAATGATTTATGTAAATGGATAAAGTACATTGGCCATTTAATTCACTCTTAATTATCGGAACTACTTTTTTAGCTAATATCAAATAGTCTAAAAACAGTTAAATAAGACAGGAAAAGTATAGCTTCAAAAAAAGCCCAATGAAAGTTCCTAATTCTAAAAAACCACAAGGAAAGATGATAATTCAACAAGTTATAATAAAAAATATTGTTCTAATATAACCTCTTTCGGTAGTCAATACTTATATTGTAAAAAACTTGAACTTTGATCTATCTAATTTAGCCTAGGTTAACCTTTTACTGCTAGAGTTAAGTGGTTTAATGAAAATTACCAGTGTCGTGGTAGTCATGGGCTTTTATTTACCCACAAAATGAGATATGCGTTGAGTGTTAAGTAGATTGTTTATTGGCAAATTAACTTTGAATTAAAATAAACATAATTAAATGATATTGAGCAGAAAACTATTTAAAACCGTTATGCCATCAATATACCTAACGGATAAAGGCTGACTGCAAGGTAAACTAGGTTGACTACAGGGTAAAATTAAATTTAGTTTTATTTGAAAATTATTCTTCAAATTACAAACAGTTTTTGAAAATTACTGGCAATTTTTCATCCCCGGGGGTGACAGCCTCTGTCTGTACTAAACATATTTCCCTTTTTTTGTTGTTGATATTATCCTTTCCTACGAATTCATGGTTTATATTCAGAGCAGTCAATGAATTTTAGACTGCCGGCTCCCAACCATTGGCTCTGTTTACACGGAATGCCCAAAATGTGCTACACTTAAAGTCAATCACTTTATAATTCATTGCAGTTTATTATAATTAGTGTATATTTTTATTATTGTTTTTCCGTTTATTGCGAACTTTTTTAGTTGTTTCAGGCGTTAGAGTGCGTCTAACCCTCGCTCTCCCTCTTTTCAATCTCTTTCATAATCCTTTGAACCCTTGAAATGAGTTTTTTAAACAACTTTTTTGATAAATTTTCTTTTGTAGGAAAGACTGAATCGGAACGAAAGACAGCGTTTTCGCGAAGAAGTGGAAATGTTGAAAGGCTTACAACATTCCAATATAGTTCGCTTCTACGACTATTGGGAAGTCAATACACAAAAACGCAAATATTTAGTACTCATAACTGAGTTGATGACCTCCGGAACACTTAAAACGTATGTCAAACCCTATGTTTTCCTAAATCAAAAACAAATTTCATTCCAAATATTTTTGGCGAAAGTGACTAATTCTGAACCTTTTTGAACCAAAATAAATGACTAAATGTCGTCTGCGCTCGAAATCTTGAAATTATTGTATTTTAAGAGTTGGCTCTCAATTGACAGGTTTAGTAATGAAAACGAATGCGATTTATTTCAACAGTTGCTTTTTTAGCTGAATCGGGTCTAGCAATTGATTTCTGATTGGTGTCACTCTTTTTCGTCGACTTTCGTTACTTTGATTTATGTTTCAATTGTTTTTCTGTAATTACATTTGAATTTAAGATTAATTCTTAGTCACAAGAGTTACGTAAAACGCAGACTAATTGAGTGTCTCTTCAATTGTCTAATGCTATCAATAATTGATTAGTTCTGTTGTTAGCACTAAATCTCGAGAATTGCTTTTTTAACTCTTTTGCAATTATTCTCAATTCTAATCGATTAATAAAATTTTATTAAAAAAGAGTTTTATTCCTTCAGTTCTGTAAACATTTTGCTCGTAAACAAACTCCTTCTCCGTCTGAATCTAAGCGCCGATAAATTATTGATTTTTATTCTTCGTACAGATATTAAGTTCAGTTAAAAGCATCGATTGACGTCTTTTCAGTGGCGTTCAGCACATTTCTCTCAAACCTTTTTTTCCTGAAATCTTATTTTTCAAAATACTATTTTCGTGTCATTCAAAGTCTATTTGGAAGGCATTCAAAAACGTCTGCATCGATTTGAATCTGTATTTTCAGTTTTCGGTTCCTTGAAATTGGTTTATGTTTTCGCAATGACTGTAATTTCTGTATTGATTTCCGTCTGGAACTGAATAATAGTTTTTTTTAAATAATTCAATTCAAAGCCCACTTGACTTTCCGGCAATTCAGTTGCCATCCATTTAGTTATTTAGTTTCTGTTATGCAATCCTTCCCTTCCTTATCAATTAAAAGCCTTGTTTACTAGAATTTAAATTTTTGTCTGAAATGATTTATTAAATCAAATGACTCGATATTTTGCAAAAATGTTTTCGTCACAAAAGTATTTAATTAGTTTTAGTGCCAAATGAGTTATAAATACCTTAAAATTTGGAATTACTTTTGATTAAACAGTTTAATGAAAACAAATGTATATTTCTATCGAGAAAATTGGTTTTCAATAGACATTAAAGTCTCATTAGGTTTGCTGTCATTAGAGTTAAGTAACTTTTTCTGCCATTCTTCAGACCATCGATTTGTATTTTTAGAATTAATTTTGGATCTCATTTCAATTGAAATAGATTTTCATGAAAACTCAAAACCTATTTTCCAAAGTTTTTTTTTTCTAAAAAAAGTTTTAGTTGACTAAGACTTATAACACTTAACTAAATGTAATATTTAAGAGTAAATGACTCACAACTAATTGATAGGGAAATGTCTGAGCGCTTGTCTCTCATTTTTTGGCACAGCTTTTCTTTTATCAAGTCTTCGATAAATGCATTTTTAATGTGAAAAATTCGAATTAATTTCGATTTTATTGCCATTTGAATAAGTTTTATGTTTATTGGAACACAAATTCAGGTGTATTTTTAGATTTGTTTCGATTCAATCAATGTTTGATATCTACTTTTCTCCATTCAGTATTGAAAAAGTGAATTGAGTGCCAAATAATGTGCTGGGACTTTTTTGAACTCAATTTGAGTAACTCAAACAGTTCCTAACTTTTGTAGTTTGGTTCACAACAGACTAACAGATAGTTATCATTAATTTATTGGCAATAACTTTCCTCTTAATTATCCGCTCATTTAGTTATATGTCTATTTGTTTGTCGTTTATATACTCTTTTCCTCTCATTATTTTCATATTTATTAATATTTATCTCATTTTTCTTTGAATTGTTTTTTGTGAAAAAGAATATTCTTATCATTAGTCTTGAGTTTGAAGAATAAATTTCAAGTTTTCTTTTCTCCCGTGAAATCAAATTATATTTTATCGCAAAAAGATTATTTTGCAGAAAAAAACTATTAAAATCCTTTAAAAATTGCATTTTTATTGCGTTTATTCCATTGTTTTTTACATTGAATTTGAAATAATAATTCTAATGAAAAAGTTTTTTTCAGTTTATTTTGAAAACATTACTGAAATGTGTTTTTGTGATAAAAATGTCAGAAAACAAAAATAATCTCTGATTGAAATGCCATTCAAATTTGAATAAATAGTTCGAGTCGGACCTGATGTCGGTCAGGGATGGCAACCCAAACACAGATACTCCATTTATCCATAACCTGACCCATTATAACAATTCGGATGATTCACATATTGCCGGTTATAACACATTCAGTAGTAATTTAGTCTCAAAAATAAGACTTTAAAAAAGAAAATAATTACAAATTCGTGAAATTTATTGAAATCAATCGATGAATCAGTCATTAAATAATTTGATTCTTTTCTAAATCGATTTACTCTTTGATTCCAGAAAAGATAGCTTTTAATTCACTAAATTTATGCGTTGAACACAATTTTACACCAATTTTATGAATTATTTATAAGTTATGTGACGCCAACTCAAAGCAAAACAAACCATTTATTCAATTTTCTGGAAAATGTTAACAAAAAAAGTCACAATCTTTTAACGAATTGTTATTCAATTATTTGTTAAACAGATATTTAAGGCGTTTCAAGAAAATCAATATAAAAGTACTGAAGTCTTGGTGCAGACAAATACTAAAAGGTCTGAACTTTTTACACTCACGAACACCACCTATAATACACCGGGACTTGAAATGTGACAATATATTCATATCCGGTACAACCGGAACGGTCAAAATTGGCGACTTGGGTTTGGCCACTCTTAAGAATAGGTCTTTCGCTAAAAGTGTGATCGGAACGCCTGAATTTATGGCACCCGAAATGTATGACGAGCATTACGACGAGTCAGTTGACGTATACGCCTTCGGTATGTGTCTCCTAGAGATGGCCACCGGCGAGTATCCATATTCGGAGTGTTCGGGTCCAGCACAAATCTACAAGAAAGTGTCGACAGGAGTACCCCCACAAAGTATTATGAAAGTAGACAATCCTGAGGTCAAGCATATTATAGAAATGTGTATTCGAGTGAAGAACGAGGACAGGCCTACTGTTAAAGACCTTCTCGATCACGATTTCAATCAACAGTCAAATGTGTCTAATCCTGGGTCTGAGTTGATGCCCGATGTAATGAGCGTGCATGTGGCCCAAACTGAGGTAATTGCCCCAATATTCTATTGTTTGTCAAATATTCTGAGCCCTATGTAATGTCCAAATAGTTGAACCTAACTGGAGTGTCAGGATTGCATCAACAGTCCATTACTCAAAACCAGTCTCAAGTGAACCAAAATCAAGCGCCGTTCCCAAAACAGCCGGTAACTGCGAGCACATCATTGCCGGTGACGTGCGTTGCGCTCAAACCTGTGGTCAAGACTAATCTGGATGACTTGAAGCAAGAGCTGGACAAGATCCATCCTAGCAATTCCTCGCATAATCTCAAAGCTAACTTAGAGGCAAATCTCAAAGAGATCTTTGCGCCGACATCTAATGGCACGGCAACACCTGTGCAAACCGTCACAAATAGTGCGGCGCCCATTCAGACCATACCCAATACCATCAGTACTAATATCCCAACAGATGTCGGCCAACATTCCAATGATTGTGAACAACAATTGGATAACAAAACGGTGGAATCATTCAGTGACGAAGGAATCGTTTTCACAATCAGACCACAGTCCGCTTCAATCAGCGAACAGAGCGATACATCCGCCACTCCTGTACTTCCAGCCCCCACAGGGGTCACTGAACCAGAGATTCAGAATCAGACGGACTCGAAACCTCCCTCAAGTGATATCCGTTTGGATTTAACTCAAACTATAGAAGAAACTACTGATGACAAAAATGAGACTCACGACCAATCGCTGAGTCCTCAGATAATCATCAATGACCCTGCTTCTCCGCTCAGAAAGTTGTCTCGATTCAGTGTCACTCCAGTGCGGGACGCGTCCGGCTCATTGATAGAGACCGACAAATCACTCAGCACTTCAAGCACTGATACTAATGAATGCAAAATGGATTCCAATCAATTGTTTGGCACCGATCCGACCCAAAACAACACTCCTTCTGCTTCCGAGCGAAATGTGATCACTCGAGAGTCATCGACAGAGTCAACGCCGTCGGAATTCATTGACTGTATTAACTCTGTTCGGGACAGCTCTTCACAGACGTCCCCCACATCTAAGGTACTCATCGATTATTCAAAGAATAAATAAATATTTGTTTAATTCAATGACTTTCAGAATGAGTTGATTTCAAATGACGTTCCCCTCGATTTGAATAATGTTCGCAAGGGTTCAGATGACTCCAAACCCAACCCAATGGGAAGTGCCGTTTCTTTAAGCTCTTATGAGAGTGCGAGCAGTGGTCTCGATCAGGAGAGCCATAATCTGACTTCGCTTCCACTTAACGACTGTTCCAATGATAACTCTGATGTAAGTCCTCAGACCACTAATTCTGGGGCAGACAGCAGTTATCACACCTACCCTGGTATAAGGAAGTACGCATCGGCACTAGACCTCGACTCAGAGGGTCTGGAGCTGGCAATCGCTAGACTGATGCGCGGGGTTTCTCTGCCGATCGGACGCCACTCGTGCTGTCACAGCAACTCATCCGACCCAAACCTATCCGACGTTCACAGCAGACGTTCGTCAATACAGAAGATTTTGATTCGCGTCAAAGACACGTCCACTCAAACAGAACAAACCGAATGCTGTGATATTGGAGTCAATACTTTACTTAATGGACCACCACTTGAATCGCAAACATTGCTCCTAAAAACACGTCCACACCAGACAACTGACCAGTTGTTAAGGACTACATATTTAACTCCAATTCCGAATGAAATGTCTTTCTGTTCGACTCAAATGATTAACCGAAGCAGTAGTCATAACGACGTCACTCGACTCGAAGACTCAATGGTAAGACTTACCTTTTTACAAATTTAATCTTATTTACTCTTATCTCGACCCCTCTGTTCCCCCATTTCCTTCAATTGTCTATGGATTAGAAAGTTAGACAAAACAACAAAAAAATATCGATAAAAATAAAGTTCAAGAGTTATGTCACATAACTTGAGTGTAGAAAAGATCTCAAATATTATGTAACAAAAAAACTAATTTAGAAATTTGTTGTTTCAGAAAATCGATTCAATGACAAACTCCAGAGTGGATGACGTCTTCAATAGTATTATTGAAAGGTATTATATCTCATCTATTTTGAAAAACAGCTTAGTTTTCAGGTTTATTCTTATCTTTGCTTCAATTACAGACATGAGAGGGAAAAACGAGAGTTAGAGGAAAGACATTTCCAAGAATTGAATCTTTATCTACAAAAACACCACTTAAGCAATGAAAATATTTCAACGGACAGCCCCACAAATACCAGTCCCACTGATCGCCACAGACAAAGTTGTTTATCTGAAAGACCTTCGGTATTGAATGTCAATCCAGAAGCTCAACGACAGAACCAGAAGTCACTGAATTCTCCGACAGATAGTCGGACTTCAGGTTCTGTCTCTAAAACGAATAAATTGAACGACGAGTTGTTGATTAAATTGGTTCAAGAATTGAGCCCAAAGGCCAAAAACCTGAAGACTTCCAGTAGTCCCTTTCCTGTCGAACAGAAGATCACTTTAAATCAGATCAAAGAGGAACAGGACAAGAAGCGCAACAACAGTGTCACTGCGGGCACATGTTTGCCTCAAACAACATCACCGGTTGCAATGAGGCGGTCAACCAGTTATACCACAGTTAACAATGCAATGGCGCCCCAGTATCGGTGCCCGACCGCGTGTTCTACGCCCGTGGCGTCGGTAAACACATTGAATTACCGAAGCGGATCTCTGGCGCCGACTGTAAACAGTCATACATTGCCACAAATGTCACCACCAGTTGTTAACAGTTGTATACAACACTTTAACAGTAGTTCAGGTGCTTATTACAGTCCTAATAACGCAATCGGTTTAAGCAATACTAAGACTCAGAGCACAAACAAGTAATTTATTTGATGGCATTCCCTTTAAATATGCTTTTTATATGAAAAACATTATATATTTATTGAAGACAATGAATGACTTGAATGCCATTTGAATGACTTCTAGTTTTTTTTAGAAATCAATTATTTCATCAAAATATTGGCTCTCTTTCTGGTCATAAACTAGTTTTCCATAACTTATAACAAAATTCTTTACTGGAATTGAATTCTATTATAAATTAATGCAAAACAACTTCGAAGTTAACTATAATTTAAAAATCAATTGTAAAATATTTCCTATTCTCGTATTCTATACTATAATCCAGTCTTTTTTCAAATGAAAGAAAGTTGTAATCAAAAAATAATTTAATTGTATTTAACATTAATTGAACGGAAAGCATAACACAAACAAATAGATCCCATTCAGGCTCTCGATTATTGACAATTAGTTTCCGATTTGTAATTCTGTACATAAAATACAAATAATAATAATAATGTTTATAATCAGTTGAAACTGTGATTGGATGTAATGCTGTCCGGCGATAGAGAAGCACTGACCGCAAACTGAGTGCTTTCATACATCGCTTGACCGCTATTTTTCTGAAATACAAACTCTGAGTCGGTTTTGAGCGAAGAACAGGACAACTGATGGGGTATTTGTGTGTTGTCGGCACAGCTGTTGTCTGCCGTCTCCTCAATGTTGTCGTCCAACTGTGGCTTATATGAGAACATAATCACCGATTGAGTACTGGAGAAGAATTGGGCCAAAAAAGTCCAATAGACCAGAGGCGTGAATAACGTGAAGTACAAGTATGTGGTCACGTCAACTACGCACAGCCCTTCGATGCGCTGACCGAAGAACAGTGCACTGCCTATCGCTTGGATCAGATTCAACACCGATAGTAGAAACGCGTAGACATAAAACGACTTTTTGGCTGAAATTTGCAAACAATTGTCTATCGATTAGTCATTTATATTCTGTGCACTAATTAACAATCAGACCCTCAGTTTAGCTCTAATTTATTGCTAATTTCTGTATCAATTACTCAAATATGCTCTAAAAGTGACTCCGAGTGCATCTGATTGTCATTTATTTTCTGTAATTAATTAGTAATTTATCCAAACATTTGTTTTGTAATAATTGTATGCAAACTATAAATATATTAAATATGATTTCTATTTATTATATACTCAACGAAACTATTGATTTTAAATAAAGTGAAGAATAGTTTGTAAAAACAATAGTCTTATAATTACCCGGAAGTGGAATACGGCTCCGACAGGGAGTCCAGGGAAGGAGGAATACCAGCAGATACATCAGGGCAAAGATCAGGCACGTGCAGAACCAGAAGACCATTCCTCCGTGACTGAACAGATAATAGTCCTTTTCTATAATATAGAAGGACTCGTCCGGTGCTATGATCTCTAGACATCCCTGGCATATGCTGTAAGCCAGAGCTATAAACGATGTGACCAATAATACCCGTCTGATCGACGTCTGAGAGTCTAAATGACCGAAAGCTAAGCCGAAGACCAAAACCGATATTTCAGTTGAGAGTAGAAAAAATCTGACGATAACCCAAAACACCTGAAGGAACGAATTTGAGAGTTGAACTCCTTTCAAAGGGGTTGAATTGGGGACATACCTTATCAGTGATGTCGCCGGCGGGAGAAGTCACGTTGACTAACATAGAGATAACACATCGCAATAGACTTGTGGTTACATTAATGCAAACCAATAAATAGAAAGTGGCGAATATGGGAGAAGTCGTTTGTCTTAGCTTTTGTTTCGTAGCCTTAAACCGATATAAGAGGAACAGAAGGAATGCCACATTCGGCACAAATATGATTGCGTCCCATATTCTGAGTCTATCAACATTAAGTGATGGGTCAATTAAACGGCAATTAATGCTAATTTTGTTAAGTGTTTACTAAATATATATTCAGTGATTCGGATATAAACTGAAGTACAACTGAACGGATTGCGACACAAATACATTAAATTATAATCAATTTCAGTCGATATCCTGTTCTCTATAACCCTTTCCTATAATTTGTTGAACCGCTTTTGAAACAGTGTTGCAAAAGTGCAGACAATCTTAACGATAGTTTTATCTAAAGTTTAATTTATTGTCAAAATTCAGAAATCAATTCTGAAAGTCAAACAAAATGATTGAAATGAAAGGCTTTGAAGACAAATATTTTACTGAAAATTACTATTATTTTAAAAGAAAAATCGATAAAAGCGTTTGATTAATGACTGCGACGATTATCGCCGAAATTAGTCATTAAAACGATAGCAACTGAAGTCAAATGACCACAATTGCCATCAATTTGTCTCTTATCAACTGATTGTCAATTGCATTCAAACCAAACAAATCAAAGAATAATCTCAAACCTGGAGTTTGCCATCTCTTCGTAAAGAATCCATTTGCAGAAGTGATTCGTGCTATTGGTCAGAGTGGAACTGTTGGTCACATTATTAGGACTGTCCACTAAATTGATCAAATACTCTGAAACTGACTGATTAGACATCACTCACACAGATATCTAATAATTATCACTCAAACACTTGTAAAATAAAGACAAATAAAATCAAATAAAACCATTTTATAAAATAGACTAAAATCTAATGTAAGACAACTTTCGTTTAGTTTTACATTTGAATCCGATTTACGACTCAGTCATTCATTGATTTAATACAAATAAAACCGAATTAAGTAATAAAATATTGATTTAAATGAACGCCAAAATTGTATTTAAAAATTAGGTTTCTGTTGTTTTGATCCGTCGAGTGATGTATTGAGTGGTGACGTCACTCCTCAGACATGAAATCCGGTCTCAAATGTCAATAGTTTTTAAACGCCTATTGAAGTGAAAACACATATGATTTGAATCGGAGACTAAATATCTGTAAACAAACACTTTTGAAGCATAATTTTCAGACATCTTTCATAATTAATCTGAAGAATTGGATGTTTAGCCACAAATCTAATGCTTTGTCTCAAATGACATTCTTTTAGATCTGAATTTTGTCGGATCTGATCAACAAATCGATCTCTTTTTTTGTTAACAAATTTGTATTAATAAACAGACATTGGATTTGTTTTTGTGATGAATGGCAATATCGAAAGAGAGCCGTTGATTGTGACCAACACTGGCCTCTCTGACAACAGACCACTATTCGGGGACAGGTCTACTAATAGGGTAATTGTTTGCCTCTTTTGTTGCTATCCATTGACTTAAACATCAATTACAGGAACGCGTAATAAGTATAGGAATCGTCGGTTTGTGTGGACTCTTATTATTGGTGGCAATCATTACATTAATTACAATCAAATTCTCGGCAATTAATTTAATAACAATTTTGGTCATCATATCGTTTGTCTGTTCGCACGCATTACTCATTCAATGGTATCGTTTGGGTATGTCTTTAACCAATTCTTTCCATTGATTTGCTATCAATTCAATTGATTGGCAATTTTGCCAAGTTCAAATTTAATCATTTCTTAGTTTAAACTGAATTTGAGATTATTTTGACTCATTTTAATGGCATTCATAGAAATTATTCATTAATTCTTTGAATAAAAGATTATTTGCGCAAAAACAGTAAAATTGGTCTTAAATTTCATTGCTTATAATTTTAGAAACTTGCTAATAATTTAATAATCAATTAATAGCTTAATAATTGCTTACATTTAGCGCGTTATTCATATTTAGTTTGAATTTAATGTCAAAAATTGATAATTTGGACAAATATTGATTTGGTTTTGTCTCTTGTATTTGAGGTGATTTGGACCCTAAGTTTCGATATCTTCTTCTCTGGAATTCATTAAACATTTGTGTTCTGCTAATTGTTGCCATCGTTTACTATAACTCCAAATGAAGTAAAGACTCTTAAGTTATAAATTGTTTTGCAATTAATGTTTTTTCTCAGTCTTTTTGATAGAAATACAATTTCATCGAAGCATTCACTCCATAGTTATGTGAAAAGTGATAAACATTTTATTCCAATCGTTTTCAAAAGCAATTATGACATTCATTTCTGTGCGTGTATTCATCCGTTTGATACTACAAAGTGGGGAAAAATTGCTAAATCTCTCAAAGCTTTCTTCAAAAATGTCCGTTTTTTGACTCTTTTACTCATTTCTTGTATTTTATAAAAAGTGTCAATTCTTACAGAATTCATGGAATTCAAGCGACGATCCATTTGTCAGTCCATCACATGAAATAACAAACGAAGAATTATCTTTAGTTCACACCCAGTCTTTTATTCGTAATATTAATTGGTCGCCGATGACCATAGCCGCTGCTCTGGAACTCTGTTTTCTGCTATTGGTACCCATTTGCATCATTCGCTCCAAAGTCTTAACACCTCTTAAATGGCAGACAGCAGGTCCGCCACCAATTGATTCAAAATAAGTGAACGAGTTATTCAAATTATTATATATTTTAGGATCAATTTTGGGCGGTTTTTTGGCTTTAAAGTATGGCTGGAGTATACACATCGGCGGAGGCTTTCATCACTGTTCTGCCGAACATGCAATGGGTTTGACCTCTCTTTATATAGAAGACTCTGTCCTAAAAATAGCTATGAATTTAAGGTTTCTGTTTGTTCGGAGATATTATGCTTACTATCCGTTACTTATGGCAAGAAGTCAACAATGATATCAATGTATTGATTGTTGATTTGGACGCACATCAGGGCAATGGATACGCCAGGGATATACTCCGAATGACACAACAGAAACAGTCTGTCTTCACATAAACTTTTAAAGCATTGGTTTTAATATTAGCTATTTATAGGAAACAGATCTATATTATAGACGCTTTCAATCCGAACATATTTCCGGGCGACCGGTTAGCCATGACTGCTATCGACAGAGCTATTCATTTGCATTCAAAAATTGAAGACAACGAATATTTACCTCTAATAGATTTGTGAGACATTTCATACTTAAAGTTAAACTATTATTAGCTTTTAATTGAATGGCAATTGGTTTTCAGTCATCTGAAGGCAGCACTGAATGCCGATAAATTCAAACCCAATTTAATTATATACAACGCCGGCACTGATATACTAAAAGGCGATCGTTTGGGCCGTTTGTGGATTTCACCTGATGTTAGTTTACTTTGGAAATCAGTGACATTTTAAATGATTTCCATTATTTAGGGAGTCGTCAAACGCGACGAAATAGTCTTCAGTTTTTCCAAAGAGAACAACATTCCTATTTTGATGTTATTGAGGTATTTCATTGCCAGACCACTGTTCTGATAATCAATTTGGTTATCTTCTATCCAGCGGTGGCTATCAGATGACTAACGCAGATGTGATCGCAAACTCCATTCAAAATCTTTTCAACAAAAAAATTTTAAAACCGATCGAATAGTTGTCTAACAAAACAACTGTTAATTTTCTTAAATTATCTAAGAATTGGTTAAACCAATGGTTAAATAATTGTTTGAATTTAGTTTTTTTTATTTACTTAGAGATCGTTTTTGTTGTTTTTGATTAATAAAGAATAGATTTTTATTGGAAAAAAAAGTAAATTAATAAAGATTTTGAGATTTTTTGCCAAAAATTAATGCTTATTTAGTATTAAATTTTAATGAAGACCAAAACCGTGTAAATTATGGTGACTTTTCACCAATTGCTCATAATTAAGTCCAGCTTTTATTTGGCCCTTATTTTCATTAATTAAATCCATATTCTGGAGACCAACGCCATTGAGTAACGTTTTTGTTAACAATTTGAGAGTTGAAACACATTTTTTATCTGTTGTGCAGCCAGTCTTGAAATGTAACTAACATTTAATGGGCAATAAATCAAATCAATTGAAAGTCAGGTTTCAGTTATCAAATACCTGAGTCTTAGCCTTTTGGTTGCTTTCAATTATCGGACAATTGGCACAAAAGTTTCGCTTTACTTGAATATGAATTACAGAATAGGAAAGAGAAAACTCAATTGCAGTGAAAATGTCATCAATTGAATCCGAGTCCTTTATTGGCATCAAATGTTTTAAGAATAAAATTAAAATTGAATGACAAATAAAATACCTTAAGATAGACAATCAAAGGGTCGGAACAGAGATCTCTATTTCCAGGGATCTCCTTAATTTTGGATACTTCAGTCTTTGACTGACCTTCCTCCTATGCAAAGCCTCAGGGCATTTTCAAGTCTTCTGCTGTCCATCTGAAGAGTTAAATTAAAGTATAGTTTGGAGGCAACATAACTTCCCCCATATCTGACACAGTAAGTGAGTGCAATGGAAGAACATTTCTTTCTAATCCTTGTATTTGGTTCTAAATATACACAATTCTTGTCATTAATATTAATAAAAGTCGAATTCAGTTCAATGTTT
>JAQIWP010001274.1:0-16133 GCA_034695525.1 Euzetes globulus
CTAAAACATTTTTAAACAATACATCCCTGGTAATCTATATAATCCTTGTCAAAATCATGATTCAGAATTTGTATTTTTATTCGCGTATGTAATTCAAGTCATATGCAGTGCCAGAGTTCGGACTCTTAATAGACACCGGAATGGTTACAATGGTTACCTTATCAAGCGATTAGAATAAATATCTAGATAAATAGGTATTATTAATCAGATTTGTATGTGTGTGTTATTAGTGCATTGGATTAGAAAAATGTTGTCAATGAGAAAAAGTGTTTGGGTTTGGAATCAGAAACTTTTGAAGCCATCAGTGAATCAGTGAATTGTCTTCAAAGCAAAAATAGGTACAATTCAAGTGATAAATTGCTGGATAAAGAACAGAAAAGGGCCGAAGGGATTGATCCAAACGATGAGAACAGTCGGACAATCTATGATCAGTTCAAATATACGACAAGTGATGCACATCTGAAACACAGAGCCTTTCAGAACTTCAGATGTAAGACAATTATATTTGAAAAGTGATTTGATTTTGTAGTCTTGTTATGTGAATAATGGGTCGGACGACATTAAAATAATAATCAATTCTTAGAATAGCCAGTCTATGAACTGATTTTACCTTAAGTGTATGTGTGAGCTCTGATCGCTTGAGCAGTCATTTCCGATTGGCTTTATTTAGTGTCACTTAGCTGTGACCGGAAGGGTGTGCGGACTGACGATTCAGCTCTCAATGAGAAAGGAACGGATGTTATCATCTCGAAAGTATTCTATGTTCTATACTTCCTCTGTATGACTGTCCCACTCTCTACCTGTGCTTTCTCTACAATACGTGCGGATCTCTTCACCAATTGATGCCTATTCACCGTTTTCTAAGGCATCTGTAGAATAGGGGCCAGTCCTGTACTTTAAATACAAAAATACATTTAAGTAAAATAAAAGAGCAAGTAGTTTTAGGTCGACTTAAATACTTTAATACTATTTTCGTGGTCTTATTAGTCATAGAATAAATTTGCCACTATTTTTCATTTTCATTAATAACAACACAATTGATGGCAACTCTTATTGTTATTGAAATATTTTACATAAAGAATAGCAATGAATAGAAAAGTCTATTCAATAGTCCAGACAATAATAAGCGTGTCTTCAGAAATGTTCATTCAATTGGATATTTCTCTATATTATTATCAAATGAAGACCTATTCTGTTCATAAGAATAGAGTCTTCGCTCTTCTGATGAATTCTTTGTCTTACATTTCGATGGTATGAATAAGCGATTCATCTATTTATTTGTCGTCATATTCGGCCGAAAAGACTAAATTTAAATTTCAAATTTCATTCTTAATTCTCTTCAAAGACATTTGACGACACTTTAGGCCAAGTGTGAAATGTCTTCTCATAAATGAGTGAAATATTAGTGAACTCGACAATTGTTTCGGTCGGAAAATATTGTTTTATGCACTGAAGGCATGAAATACTTTCGACAAAAGATTGAGACATTTGATGGGCAGTAACTTCACTATGACTTGAGATCAGCCTTAAACTGTCAGCTCATAAATTCATAAATAGGAACAGTTTATTAAATGTTCATTATTAATGTAAATTTAATGTTCTTGCTACTATTACCTAAAAATAAACTGAACAATTTCATATTTTGATTATGTCTTAATAATATTCTTTTATTAACATTAATATTCTTTTATTCTTCTATGAATATTCATTATAATTTAACTTGTGCAGTTTCAGCCTTATTTAGTATTATTTCGATTGAACAAGCTAAAAAAACAACAAAAAATCGTGTATCAATTAAAACAAATATCAATTGATTTGAAGGTTTGAAAACAGTTGAATCTCAGTTTTATGACCACTCTATTCAGCATTTCTTTTAAAAAAAAAGAGGAGTTGAGTGCGGCGTTACGGATGCCCGCACTTCCCGTTATAATAAGGACTGTGCGTTAACACAACTCCTCCAAACCTCTTCTATTCTGTTGTCACCTTTAATAAAAGTACAGAAATCTGTTCAAAGCATAAAGTTTTAGTTGAAGGCCTCCCTCTCTCTGCCCTCATAGAAGTGGCCCTCAATTATTAGCTTCCGAGTCGAACATCTGTATTACGGCTGACTATCCATAACCTCAGACAGAGCTCAAGAGTGAGGAAATCCATATTTTCTAACAAAAAAGGTTCAGAAAAGTTTTCCAAATTTCAAAGTTTACAAAATAAAAATCAATATTTTATGGGAAACTCATTTCAAATATTTTGTAATTAAGTTTTAGTTAAAAAAAAGTTTTTGTGTTAAAAATTATCTAAAATTTGTGTCAAACAGAATTGAAAAAAATAATTTTTGCGAAAATTGAAATAAAGTGTAAATTCAATGAATTGATAAATAAAAGACATACGCCAATAATTATACCGCATATTACCTGTGCTCGACTTGTGCTAAAACGAAAGTTATTAGTGATTATCTTCAGAGACAAGACTTGATTTTTGTCGATCAAGTGTTTCAATGGATAGGCTTTCAGATACGCGTCATTTGATTATTAACATATTGGCAGAGGAATGGCATCCAATTATTCTGTTCGCATGAATGCATATCCACATGAATTCAGTATTTTATATGCAAACACTTTGTCTCGAATGTAATATTTGACAAAATACTGGAAATACTGACCTCATTATTAAACCCATTCAATTGAAAGCCGAACATTTTTGCGCACAAATAGTAATGTGTGGCCTCTTATGTCTCCTTCTTATGTTTGTCTCTTCAATCCATATGATTAATGGTAAGTGTTTTTAAATGTTTTCGCCGATATTCTAGCAAGTTTTTAAGATTTTTTTGCTAGTCCATTTAATTGCCATCTAATTTAGAAAAATCAATTATAAATTCAATAAACAAATTATTATAAAATTTATGCTGAAGACTTGCTTTTATGATAGAAATTGGTATTTATAGAAATTTTAATGCACAAACTTTTAGACTAGGTACTTGGAAAGGTAAAGTTTATATCAAAGAAATATTTATATTTTCAAAATGATCATTAAATTGTACTTGGCAATTGTATGGTTGAGTTAATCAAATTTTTGTTTATGCTTTTCTTATATATTTCAGATTATCTTATTTTTCAAACTGCCACTTATCCATTCATGGTAATTAACTGATCTGAATTAGTGTGGTTTAGATAAGACAAGATATCTCTTAGTTTAAACTATTAGAAGTGTCCGGATCAATTAGGTTTAAATATGAACCAAAATGATTAAAATTTCTAAAAAAATGCGCTACACGTCGAAATCGTTTGGCATAAAATTTATTCCTAACAGCCCTAAAAATAATTGAGTGTTTTGCTAAATATGACATAATGACATGGTGAAATAATACTGTTTCCATTTAAAGCAATTCACTGCGGATTTCCTGGTCGTCCGGCATATGGCAGAGCACTGCAAGTGGCCGACAGCTATAGCGAAGGTCAAGCGGTTACCTATACCTGCAACAGTGGCTATTATATGGTCGGAACAGTGATCCGACGCTGTCTTCCAAATGGCACCTGGACTGGATATATACCTGTTTGCGGTAAATAACAAATTAGCCTTGCCTCATTATTGTTTTATAGGCGAATAAATCAGAGAATGAATCCATGTTTTTGCCATTAACTACAATTTCAGGCACTGACCCATGAAATTGTTTGATGTAATGGATAGCCATTTAATAATAATGAGGTTGAGTCCGCTTTTTATGATGTCTCTGTTTGGAAAAGATATTGACTTTTCCCTCTTTTTTTTTAAAACTGCAGTTTTTTCAAACAGTTCTTGAAATTTCAAGTTCAAGGAAATCGAGTATTAATTTAATGACTTTTTTAAAAAGGAATGATTGACTCAATTGTGTCGGAAATGTTTTCCTCCGACTTTTCTTTCTTTACTGAAGTGTAGAAAGACTTTTAGTCAAACGAGTCATTTATTTTCCAATTTAATCCTGCATTAGTCACACAATCAATTAACTATAAAAAAAATGTTTAATGAAGGCTAGACTCCATTAATATTTGAACAGTATGCTCTAGCTAATTTATTTAATCGCTTTGTTGAGCGAATAAATTTTAATGTTCTAGGCTACTTGAAAAGATTAACTAAGTCAAACCATTTAATGGTCCTGTTGAGTGTCTACCTTTATTATCTAGCAATTATTCTTTAATAAAATCTTCACGGTTAGACACAACATTATCACCGGTGGGTTATACCTCATCTTCAGAAGCACTGGCCTTATATCCTTCGGAAATGGCAATCGATAGCAATAAGAAAACGTGTTTTTATAGCAACCGGCGAAAGCCTCGGTGGTGGCGAATGGATATGGGGGTCGTCCAAACAGTCATATCAGTGGCCATAACTGTTCCCTTTGCCAGTAAGTCACTCGACTTCAGGAATAGTTTTGTCAACTTTTACTTAAAGGTTCTGAACATCACTTCACGATATATGTGATTGAAGTGAATAACACCCGAACCAAATACCATAAGTGCGCCTCATTTCGTGGTATATTCTCATCGCAGACCATGATCCTGAGCTGCGGTAATATGAAAGGCATTATTGGGTCTGTCCTTCACATAGAGGATGATTCGCCACATTTAGACCACTTTGGCTTATGTGAAGTCGAAGTTTTTGTCAGGAAAGGTATGTATTTATCTAATCTAATTAATTATATAATTGTCACTTTCGTCAATGACTAGGCTCTTTAATTTATGGTATAATTTTTATGTTTACACCTTATAAGTTTATCGAATATTTTAGATAAGACACTAATTTATAGTTAAAATTAGACTCAAATAAGCTGTAATGGGAGTAATGAATAATTGACTCAATCAACTAATAATTGCAAATATTTTAAAATAATTGATTCGTAAAATTCAGATTAAATTTCACTTTTAATCGATTGACTTAATAATAAATAGAAGTTATTTAAACACCAGATAATAAAAATAGTATTAGAGAATCAAGAGAGCACCAGAATATTTAGCAAGGTTTATGAAAAGTGGCTTTCAAAATGTTATAAAACATTTCTTATGCTGAAATCATCAAGAATATTTTTGTGTATTTATCTATATTGAGCGGGTATTCTCAGAAACTTGGTTATCATCGTAAAAAATAGAACAATTATAATAAATT
Organism: Euzetes globulus; assembly: GCA_034695525.1. NCBI lineage: Eukaryota > Metazoa > Arthropoda > Arachnida > Sarcoptiformes > Euzetidae > Euzetes > Euzetes globulus. The sequence continues at coordinate 5,134 of JAQIWP010001274.1, forward strand.
GGAGTAATCACAAATACATAATTGATTTGGCTAGTTAAAAATCTGAATTATGTGTAGATTACTACGAATGTGGTCAGCCCGAAATTCCGACCAATTCTTATTTATATGATGAGCCGAATAATGTGGTGACTTACGGCTGCTCCGATGGCTATCGATTAGAGGGATCTCGTCAGAGGACATGTATGCGTAGCGGCCAGTGGACGGGCAATCAGCCCATTTGCAGACAAATCAATTGTTCGAAACCGACTGCCAGTGAAAATGGTTACTTTCGTTTAATCAATAGTCCGAATGGTGGTAACCCAACTCTGGGCAGTCGAGTAATACACTCCTGCAAACCGGGCTTCACACTAACCGGAACTAATGACACACAATATTGCGATGACACTGGAGTTTGGACTGGAATTCAGCCGGAATGTCATGGTAAGCTATTTAATAAATTTTTTCCAGATGACTCAAAGTTTGTTTAACCCAGCTATTGATTGTGGGCCGCCCACTGAGAACAGCGAATACTTGGGCGGAAGGTTCCAACTCCTGAACCGTTCGACAAAATTCTTATCCACGGCTGAACTCATCTGCTTTAACGGCAAAAGGCCCGGAATAGTCATTCAGTGTAAAGATGACGGCACATGGAGTGACATGGAGGCTACCTGCATCTTCAGCAAAGGTACACTAACAGTTTTGTTAGTCATGTGATCTAGTTTGAAAATTAAATCTTGCAATTTGAATTAATTTGGACTTTCTTTCTGTTCAGTCAATTATTACAACGCAAACACTTCTGACAGTAATCGCAAAAAGAAAAATGATTTTAATATATTGACCATTATTTTGGTGTCGGCCGTTGTGGCCGTCCTTTTGATTCTCTTAATATTAATATTCTTATTATTCAAAAAGTGAGTAGATTTTTACAATTTTAAAATAATCTGTCCTTGCTAATTTGTTGCCAATGAGTTATCAAGTCAATATAATACTAATCAATTAATAGGCTCTTTCTAATGAGAGAAAAATTGTTTTGAATCTAGAAAAATATTGCAATTTAAATGGGCCACTGAGCCGATGTCTTCCTCTCAAAGGCATTCCTGGAGAGCACTGGAATTGTTGCGGTCGACTAATATTCAGTTCCGAAAGCCATTCACATTTCAGACCAATTGTACGACAAAATCACATTCAATTCCTTCCAATTCTTCGATTAAATCGGTTTCATCTAAACTTGAAAACGATTACGAAGAGATTGCAAACATTAATCCCAATCCCATCACAGGTCTGACCACTAATTCATTATCTAATTATCTATAACTAAGACAATGTTTTCTACAATTAATATTCAGACGAAACCGAAGACAAGATCCGGAGGGCGGCTATGATTGCGGCCGAATTGGCCGCCATTAATGAACAAAGACATATGTTTCAGACCAACCCTTTAACTAAACAGACAACTCCTCAGTCGCCGCAATTAGGACTCTATGCGAAGGTAGACCTCATTCAAAAACATAAGGACAGACTGCTTCGTGAGCAACGGTTTAAAGAGATCAGAGGTAGTGATGAGTTCATGGAGAGGACGGACACAAATATAGCCCTCAATTATCACAATAGACGACTGCATGTAACTGATTCCCTGCCGGAGCTGACGGAAGAACAGTATTCCTCACCAAATTACGAGTCTATCAAATTTTCATCACTTGATTTGAGTCGACATCAGACCCATCTCTTAAAAGACAATTTGATTTTTGTCGGTCATCCGGATGTTGGTGTCACTAATTGTGATAATCTGAGTCAAGTCACACAAAGTGGCACTACTTCTGACCTCAAACGGGTCTACACTATAAGCAATTGAATCACAAATCATATCCAAAGTAAAAAAAAATTCAAATTTAATTAATTTGATTTAAATTATCAAGAAAAAAAATTAATTTGGTTGTAAATTATTAACAAATTTATTAAAAAGACTAAATTTAAATAAAAAATTTCAATGAAACTATTTAATCGATAAAAAATAAGTTCCAAGTTCAATATCAAGGAGAATTTTATTATGAGAATTTGTAATATAAAATAATTTTGTTAGAATTCAAACTTTCGTTAGAAATTAAAAAATAACTACTTAGCTTGGTGGTTATTCTAGATTATAGCCTATAATGTTCTCAGATATTGCAAGCAACTCTAAATTGTATAAAATCAAAATTTTTAGAAAATATTTGCTCTGAAAGTGCACTGAAAATGTTTGACTATTTGCCCAAAAAGTGGATTATTTACATATTTAGTACATTATTAGTACAGAGCTTCTGATAAATTCCGATTAGATTTGATTCTTAAGAAAACTCATGAATTCTCATAAAAATCTCGTGAATTTTTATCAGAAGAAAATACTATAGAATTATATATTTTTTGGAATTCATTCAAAAATATGCTAAAAGTGACGAATATTCCAGAAAATTTCTAATGCTTAAATTTCAAAAGCTAATCTGTCTATTGATCTAGGGCAGGTTTTTTGCATATACACTTGCAAAACCGGTTGAATTGGATCTTGAATTTCAAGATCAAGACTTTTTTAAGAAGTTTTACAAACTTTTCCAAAATTAGATAAGAATTAAAACTTAGTTTTCTTTTTGGCTTCTTATTAAACGGTTTCATATTTTGACCTGGATTTTATAATATCTTCAAAAAAATATCGTAATTTTGACCAAAAATATTTGAAAACTTTAATTTTCGAAGATTTTGTTTAAATAAATCAAAAAGTGTTTTCTAATCGACAGTAAGTAAACAAAAGCTTTGAATAATTGTTATATAAACGAAAAGTGTCAACGAAGTTATCGGAAGTAATTATAATCTGCTCTCAAAATAGTTCATTCGCTTCTCTATTGGGCCGGTTTTGGGACAAAAATAGCTTTTTCTCCACAATTACGGAATGAGTCCCTTTCCCGTAGAAAAGACTGCTTTGAATCAAAGTCTGTGTACTTGTAATGATTACGGCACAGTCCTATCAATACCATATTGAATCAATTGATTGATATTCCCATAAATGAGACATAATTTTAGGACCGACTTATTCTGTATATGTAGTCCAATGCTGGGCTATCAATAGACGTCTTGTAATCTGTAATCAAAAAGTGTGTTATCAGTCAAATGTTTATTTAATTAATTGATATATAAGTTGAACGAATTTCAAGTGAATGTCTCAGAATATATTTTTATTGAATAGAGTTCGTACCACTAGTATAATGAAGATCGCTATTATTGGACAGTCAGTGTTCGCCAGCTCTGTCTATCAGCTGCTGCAGCAGAACGGCCACCAAATTGTCGGCGTCTTCACCATTCCCGATGCCAACAATAGAGAAGATCCATTGGCCTCCGTCGCCAGAAACGATGGTGTGCCTGTCTTCAAGTTCAAAAACTGGAGATCTAAAGGTTTGTTCTCAAATTGCATTTAACTACCATGGTTAGAAATGGTCTAACTCATTCCTTGCACGATTTGGCAAAAAAAAGAACACATTCTAAGAACTTTCAAGAAATTAATTTTAAAATTTAAAGTATTAACAAGTTAATTTTTGTTAAACAGGTGTTGCTCTGCCAAAAGTTTTAGAACAGTACAAATCGGTTGGCGCTGAGCTAAATGTTATGCCCTATTGTTCACAATTCATTCCAATGGATGTAATCAACTTCCCGAAGCACCAGTCCATTATCTACCATCCCTCACTCCTACCAAAGCATAGAGGAGCTGCAAGTATTAACTGGACACTCATCAGCGGCGATAAACTAGGTGAGTCTCCCTTTTATACGGTCTGTACTTAGCATTCAATGAAAGGAATATTCAATATTATTGTGTAATCAATGAATGGCTCAAACATTTACTAAAGTCGTGTAAAAAAAAGTTTTATCTGAAAACAAATAGTCTTATCATTTGAATGCAAGGTTCAACTAAACAACAGATCTATTCATTTGATTAGTTTATAATCAGTTTGATTGATATTTTTTAATCTAATGGAAAGCTGGAAAGAGTTAAGACCTTGATATTTTCCAGTTCCGACTATTGAATACTAATGCTTGAGCCTTGAAATTTAATTCAGCAAATGCTTGCAATCATATATTCTTAGAAATTTCTTGAAATATCAAATAAATACATTAATTATTTATCAATAAATCTATTAATAAGAGAAAGGACTGAAGTTTGTCTTCAATCAATTGATTTTTTGTTCTAATAATTTTTGGACTCCTTTTTTAATAAACAGATGTTTGTTAATAAATATATTTCAGAGTAACTGCTAATCATTTGAGGACTTGATTTGATAATCTGAGCCTATGATCTTGAACACCTCTTTTTATCGATTTTAAGTGTAATTGAAAAATTGCCAATCATGATTTATATGAAAAGTTCTTTAAATAGATTTTTAATTAATTGAAATTTAAAACAATTAATTATATTCAATTTTTATAAATATTTCGTCAAGCATAAAAATAAGTTTCCAATGCCTAGAATACATTCCTGTTAACTTATAAATTTCAACCTGATGAATTTATTTTATTTTTTTTTTAGAAACCGACTTTTGTTTTTGTTGTTTATTTTTCAACAAATTTGCTTATTAGATAGACCTTGCTCAATCCTGTAATCGTTCCTGTTAACCTAAACAAAAAAAAAAATAGGATATCCTCACATATTCTGTGTTTTTATAAACAAAAGAAAATTTTAACATTTTTCCGTCAATTCTATGAATAGAGATTAAATCAAGTTGATAATTATTATTAAATAAACCAGGAAGTTTCGATTTACAAATTAAAAGAAAAGTAAATTCATTGGAATTAGCAAGTACAAAAGATTCTGAATCAATAAACAAATCGATTAGAGATTTAAAGATAAATTTCTATTTATTTGAATTATGATTAATAGAATGAATTAAATATTGTGGAGTATTAAGCAGTAGAGCACTCGAACTCAGGCACACACTCGCCATCCTCTCCTTCACGGAGGAATCCTGGCACACATACGCAGGACAGATAACAAACCTTCTGGCAAGATTTCGATTTTTTCCTGTGAAAAAAAGATTGCCAGATCAATTCAGTAGACATAGTCTTAATATTCTTGATAAATCAGTGGCCAATTAAATTGATTTAAAAAAGAGCTAATCTATGTTCATGATCACACAGGACTTACAATCTTAAATGTCTGTTTTCGCAAAGCCTCTGACATTCCTTAGTGGGTGACTCACAGCCCCAGAACTCTCGACCTCCTTTGCACTCCTTTACCGTTTCTTTAAGTAAAACACAATTTTTGTTATAAAGAGAGGAAAAATTGTGATTAAATAAGAAAAACAAAGATTTTTTGATTAGAGATGACTTACTTCGGGCCTCAGTCGATGACATCGAGATAATCACCACTAGAATTATGAATAGAGTACAGAATGTCAGCAAATTTGTTGTCATTTTTGCCCAACAAATCAATTCTTCAATTAATGTTAAAAAGATTATTATTGAAAACAGAAGACTTCAATCAATTGAATGATTAATTTTCAGTAACTGTTCGCCAGTTTTGTTCAAAAAATGTTTGTCTGAATTGTCAGTCTTCCGAATAAATCAAATATTAAATGATTTTGAATTCAGAAAAATCAAAGTCAGAAACCAAAAAACAACAGCAAAACTGATATTTCGATTTTAAACTACATTTACTCGAACTGAACGGATATTAAACTTATCCTAACGTTTCAAAGACTAATCAAAAGCTAAAACTTTATTAATTCAGTGTTTGATTTGCGAATAGAGGTTAGGAAAGGGAGAGAGAAGGAGAAGAACACTCCAAAGAGAGGCTCGACTTGTCCTGTCCCTATCATTGCTAAAATGATAGTTATATTTATATTGATTCCACTGGTGATCAACAAATAGATAACATAAACCAAAAGAGAATTTTTCTATTTTTATGACAAACTTCTCAAATCATTTCCATAATTAAGAGAAAATTGAGTCAAAAAAAAGACCTCAAATCAAAACTAATTAAAAATCGAGTCGAGAACTAAATTGTTAATACATGTAAAGCCTCAAAAAAATTTGTTGATCGAAATTAATTCAAAAATTTTGTTGTTGTTTATCATAAAAAGTTATTTCTCATTGAATTAATCACTTATTTTGATCATTAAATTCGTGAAGAAATTACATTTCTTTTAAGTCTTTCCTTTTATTCTTTATTTTTAAGACTGACTTCACTTATAAATAACTTTCGATAAAAAAAGAATTTAATTTTTTTAAAAACAAGACTAAAAGAATGGCTTTAATTCTGACCATAAATTTTAGGTGGATTTTCGATATTCTGGGCCGACGATGGCTTAGATACCGGTCCGATACTACTCCAGCGCCAAACAGAAATAGAGGCCAACGAAACGGTCGAATCGCTTTACAATAGATTTTTGTTTCCGGAAGGCATCAAAGCTATGGCCGAAGCGGTCGACCTTATAGCTGATGGTAAAGCCCCCAGAATTGTCCAGTCAGAGGAAGGCGCTTCCTATGAGCCGATGCTCAATAAGAAAGAGTCGTCGATGGTTCGCATCGACGACCTGACAGGCGAACAGTTGCATAACTTTATTCGTGGCTGCGACAAAGTACCAGGAGCCTGGATTACATTAGATGAACAGGAAGTCAAACTTTATGGCTCTCAACGGTGGACCAAAGAAGTGCCCAACGGTTTAGAAGTTCAAGTATTAGGTAAAGCATTAGTTTTTTCAAGTTTATATATTTATAATTAAAATACAGTAACGTCAATTGAACAGTTTTACTATTCTTATCAATTTCTCCTTGACTACATAATGTTAAAGAAGCCTTGAATTATTTATAAGCTCAATTTTAGGCAGCCTCTTCACATGTGGCGCCATGGCTTAGTTGGTTAAAGCGCCTGTCTAGTAAACAGGAGATCCCGAGTTCGAATCTCGGTGGTGCCTCATATGAACATGGTGGTACCATCTCGGTTGTACCATCATTTCAATCATTTTTTTTGTAAAAGATTCCCAAAAGCAATGAAAATATACAATTGATTAGCATGCAACACTATCTTCTATTTAAATATTAGAAAAATTCAAAACTTCTTTTTTAAATAACAGGCGCTTCCAAACCAGCGGTTGTCCACAGCGAAGGTCTGCTTCTCTTTGGAACTGACGGAAAAGGAGTAAATGTGACCAAATTAGTGCTGGAAAACGGAAAAATGATACCCGCCTCAAATTACGGTCAGGACGACGTCACGTCTGACATCGGTGACCTGTCCGCCGAAGAACAGGCATTAGTCGATCAAATTAAGGCTATCTGGGAGTCGATTCTTAACTTCGAAGTGGAACCGGACACTGATTTTTTTCGTTCGGGCGCCGGATCTATGGATGTGACCAGACTCGTAGAAGAAATCAAAGAAATCAGTGGTTATGAGAACGTGGAGTTAACTAACGAAGACGTGTATATGGCCACCACTCTGGACGAGTTCTCCAAACTGGTAGTCCTGAAATCACGCGGTGGTTCCGGTGGACCCCAACTGGTCTTCACTCCATTTCAATTGAATGTCAATAAACGGAACATTAGTTTTGCGAATCAGTTGTTTATTAATAACCAATTCATAGACTCTTCTAATCCGCAAAAGACTTTGAAAAGTGTTAATCCGAACGATGAGTCCATTATTTGTGAGGTCCAGTCGGCCACAAAAGAAGACGTGGACAAAGCTGTGGGGGCCGCCTACGCTGCCTTCGAGACCGGTGAGTGGTCTAACATGAATGCCAGGGATAGGGGAAAGCTGTTGTTCCGGTTGGCCGATCTCATGGAACAGCACAAAGAAGAGCTGGCTACAATTGAGTCCATTGATTCCGGTGCCGTCTATACTTTGGCCATCAAAACCCATATCGGTTTGTAATCTTAGGACTGATTAATGAATTGTAAGTAATGGTTGTTCCCAACAGGTATGTCAATTGACACGTGGCGCTACTTTGCGGGCTGGTGTGACAAGATCCAGGGCGCAACCATTCCCATTAACAACGCCCGACCCAACCGTAACTTATCATTCACTAAGAAAGAACCGATAGGTGTCTGTGGTATAATCACTCCGTGGAACTACCCATTAATGATGGTTTCCTGGAAAATGGCCGCCTGTCTGGCCGCTGGAAACACTGTCGTTTTGAAGCCGGCACAGGTGGGCATACATTCAACTTTTAAATCCAAACCAGAGTTTAAAATTATTCTTCTATTTTTAAAGGTGTCGCCATTGACTGCTCTCAAATTGGCTGAGCTCTCAGTTTATGCGGGCTTCCCTCCTGGTGTTATTAACATACTCCCTGGCACAGGTTCTGTCTGCGGTCAGGCCATAGCAGACCATCCATTGATTAGGAAATTAGGTTTTACGGGTTCGACGCCTATCGGACAGACTATTATGAAATCGTGCGCCAACTCTAATATGAAGAGAGTGTCCCTGGAATTGGGTGGAAAATCGCCACTCATTATCTTCAATGATGCAGATCTGGATAAAGCTGTCCGTCACGGTATGTCCAGTGTCTTCTTCAACAAAGGAGAGAACTGTATCGCTGCGGGACGTCTTTTCGTGGAACAGTCCATTCACGACGAGTTCGTCCGTCGAGTGGTCGAAGAGACTAAGAAAATAAAGATTGGAGACCCGTTGGACAGGTCCACATCACACGGCCCTCAGAACCATAGGGCACATCTCGAGAAACTGATCGAATACTCGGACATTGGGGTCAAAGAGGGCGCAACACTTGTCCACGGAGGCAAACAAGTGGAAAGACCAGGACTCTTCTTCCACCCAACCATTTTCACCGGCGTTACTGACGAGATGTATATCGCAAAGGAAGAGTCGTTCGGTCCCATAATGATCATCAGTTCGTTCCCCGACGGAGACGTTGAGGGTGTCCTCAGACGCGCCAACGCAACCGAATTTGGTTTGGCGTCCGGTGTCTTCACTAAAGACATATCAAAAGCTCTGTACGTAACCGAGAAGATCAATGCCGGCACCTGTTTTGTCAATTGCTATAACAAGACCGATGTGGCCGCCCCTTTCGGCGGATTCAAACAATCCGGTTTCGGCAAAGACTTGGGTCAGGAGGCGCTCAACGAATATCTCAAGACTAAGACAATTACTGTTGAATATTAAGAATAGTTATAAATATTTTATATTTCTTTATATAATTCATAAATATTTTCATTTTTTTTGTCAAATATTTAGTTTAAATAAATTGGAAACAAATTCTTATCTAAAAAATAAGTTTATTTCAAGCTTTGCACCAAAATTCAGGAATGCATTTGACTAACTTAGCCTTCAACAAACTCTTACAAGGTTACACCCCATACCATTAAATATATTAAATATATTAAGCTGTACACTGGAATGCTTATATATTAAACATCATATTTAATGAACTTTCCTTTATAATGAACAACTTAATGAACCCTTGTTTAATGACAATCCTGTATAATAAACCCCCTAAGCTTAGACCATTCTAATAGAAAATAACACTAAAACCAATCTCTTATTATGAATCATAAAATTTCACTAAAACTAAAACATTTTTTTTCATTTAAAACGTGTGAATAAGTTCTCAAACATTGAATGCAAAACTATTAAGAACTGTAATTAGAAAAAGGATTGCATTTTAAATATTTATATATAAAATTAACTGTAAACTTAACTTGTAACTGATATTTTAATATAAGAGGAAATGTTTGTTTTTAATGAAAATATCTACTTAATATCAAAATAATAGCTTTTGGAGCACTTATATAGAAAATTGTGTTGGAACCTATTGGCACGGGACCACGTCTTGGCCTACCATACGATCCTGGTACGGCGCACAATATCTAGTGCATTAATCTAACTGCGTGTGTCTGGTACCCACCAGCCTGGGGTTAGAGGCTTTGATATCCGTTCGCGAAGTCCAGGAAACTATCTGCTAGCTGATTGTTAAAAAGTTGAATGATTATTACCCAAATCAATTTTCTCAAGAATATAAGCTATCAGAATTTGGTCCATAAATAGATTGGTGAAACATTTTTAAATCAGAGTGTATGCAAAAATATAACATTTTATTCATATGTCAAAGAAGATTAATTTAAATTAATCTATTAAATGTTGATAAATGAGATAATATAGATTCATGATATTTAATAATTTAAATAGGTAAATAGGTAATAAACAACATGATCAAATCGAATAAACATTATTATATTCAGTAGGGTTAGACATAGAAACGTAGCTTGGACCGTCATTCTGAGCTGAATAGTTGTAGAAGGCTTCTTATTCAGCAAAAAACAAATACAGCACAGAAGCGTATATTATGTATGCGAATGCAGCCATAAAAAAGTTGAGAGATTATCAAATCGCTTGACTACTGTATCAGAAAAATAATTTAGAGTCTTGATAATTTTAATTAAAATAGCTTTCATATGAGTTATACTGAATTAATCCAAAGTTATAAAAGTTTTGGACAACAATAGATTCGGCAATACTTCAGATTTATTGTTCTCAAAGATATAAGACATCAGAATTTGGTTCATAAATGCATTGGTCGAACATTTTTGAGATTAAAGTGAATTAGGAAAATAAATAATTTTATTAACATAAAGAATATTGCAATGAATTAATTTTAATCAAGTAAGATTTATAATGTATTTAATATTTATAAATGAGCATAGACATTAATAAAATCAAATCAAACCGAATAATATTAGAAAATTGGTTAGACAATAGAGCCAGTTGAGTTGAGACAGTTGAGCCTGGTCTGTTGTTACTTTCTTCTTGTTCACATACCGGTAACAAACTCGGCATAAGATGAATACTAGGTACAAGAATGGTAGCCATAATAACATCATCTCTTCGTTCGGATCAATGCCTTCGGCCCTTTTCTGTTCTTTATCCAGCAATTTATCACTTGAATTGTACCTGTTTTTGCTTTTAAGACAATTCACTGATTCACTGATGGCTTCAAAAGTTTCTGATTCCAAAACCAAACACTTTTTCTCATTGACAACATTTTTCTAATCCAATG
>JAQIWP010001275.1:0-16129 GCA_034695525.1 Euzetes globulus
GAGAGAGAGAGAGAGAGAGAGAGTCAGAGTCAGAGAGAGATTTTAATGTATCATAAAGTTTCCCAACGGAAAGGTTAATCAAATATATGATTGAAGCCAATATGGGAAAGAAATTATGATCGTCTCTAGTGATTAGAAATAACCATTCGTTCGATAAAAGCCAAACAATTGATTTGCAAAGTGTGAACAACAAGATAAGGGTCAGAGTTGATCAGGGCTTAATAATATGTCCATTATTTATGCACTAGTATTTTTAAGTACTCATATAAAATTCAATGAATATTCAATGACCTAGATTCTAGAATCTAGCTTAATTCCAAATTCTTACATGAATTCAGGGATAGCTATAGGGGGGAATTGTAGGAATACCCCCTGAGAAAATTGAAAAAAAAATTCAAAGAAAAAACAAAATACGAATCCTCTTAAGAATGGCGACTGCTTCGCGCGGCAGCCATTTTGTCGGTAATTTTGCCGATTCAACTGATTTAAATTCAATTTAAATCACCAATTTAAGCTTAATTTAATTAAGGCATGAGTAAGGTACAAAATGGCGGTTTCCCACGGTACTTCTGGCCGCCATTTTTGAAAAATACCTTCCCCTTATTAAAAAAAGCCACCATTTTACTCTCCCTTTAGGCCCCTCTTAGGTCTGAGATCTTGACTATTCCTGCATTAATTCTAACCTGGTTATATAATGTTGATTGAAATTCTTATCGAATCAAGCAGTTACCCCGATCACATTCTCGTCAATTCATTAGGTTTGTGGTCCACCAGAAATGTCAATAATATACTAACAAATAGTTTATAATTAGTTACCAAATGCTTATGTAATCTGAAAAAAGAGTCTAATTTTATGAGGGCTTCGGCACCGACTCAGATGTGCCGTTCTTTTGGAGTGCGGAGAGTATGAGAGCGAGTAAGAGAGAGGGAATTCATAGAGAGATCGCTATTAGAGTGAAAGATGCCGTTCAGCCAAAAGACATATACAGAGAGTGAGAAGACATAGAGTGTGTCAATTGGATAGTAATGATGGCTACGGCTCTGATGGCTGTCCAGGTGTACTAATCGGGGTGTCCTTCTCCTCACCCCTTTCAGAGGAATTGATATACAGAATCAATAGAATTGATTTAAATAAGAATAATTGTATGGTTTGTCAAATGTATTGGAAGAGCTGATATACTGTGCGCTAACAACTGTTTTTGCAATACTGGGCCTATCAGTAAACTGACTCTCTGTTTATGTATTGAAATATATCAGAGTATTAGAGCTCTGTTTTGGGTTTTCACTGTTTTCCTCTGTAATAGTGTCTGTGCTCTTGTGTTCACTGGTCTCTCTTCTCCTCTTCATTCAACACAAATCATTTGATATTTAAAAGTCTTGTCAAATGAAATACCAAAACAATAGCAAACCTTTAAATTAAAATGTGTTTTGAATTCAGTGGAAATCAATTGAGTGTATCGTCTGTTCAATGGGTTTGTGTTTTGTTTAAACATAATTTTATTGCTATTAAAACAACTGACGACTCAGTCATTGATTATGAAATCCAGACATCAGTTAAGTCATTATCACCGCTAATATCATACTATAAATGGATGTCAACGCCTGAAGAAGAAGCTCAGAACAGCTCATCCCAGCAACTGATCAAAAGGTCTTCAGGGAGACGACCAAAACAAACATAATTTCTCATCAAATTTGATTCGCCATTAAATTTGTGATATTTTTGAGAAATACCAAAACAAGATATCAATCATAACAACAAAATTACTGATCAATCGATAGTCCAATCGATTATACATTTGATTATATTGTCTTCAGTTTTTAATGAAAAGTCTTCAGAAATATTTATGTGAAGACATTACTCAGAAACCAAACATTGAATCAAATGACTGAATCGAAAATCAATTCATTCAAAGACTGAAATTAAGCCGAAATTGAATACAAATTTTTTTAATGCAAAACAAAAACGGAGACATCGTTTGCGAAATCTGTTGAATGACTGAAATTTTTAATTAATATTCAAATTAATTGTTTTATACAAAAGTTTGTCATCATTTTGGTTGAGATATGTTTGGGTCGATCTCTGCCTGAGTCCTACTGCCAGTGCTCTGTCTTTTCGCTATATATTAGTCGTATATATACGTATATAAATCTATAGCTTATATAATAGTATAGGCACTGATATATAGCCACACTTCTGAACACAGTATCCATCGGTTGTGTGTTTCAGCTCTGACTCAACTCTAAATCTGGTGAACGTCTTGTCGATCGCATCCAATCGTTGCTAACAAAATGGCTGACTTGGAAGCAGTTCTGGCGGACGTCAGTTACCTGATGGCAATGGAGAAGTCCAAGTCGACTCCAGCGGCCAGAGCCTCAAAAAAGATCATTCTTCCAGACCCGAGCGTCCGTAGTGTTATGCATAAATACTTGGAGAAAATGGGCGAGGTCACTTTCGACAAAATATTCAATCAAAAATTAGGTTTTCTAACATTCAAAGACTTCTGTGAGAATGTATGCGACGAATCAGTTCCACAATTAAAGTTCTTCGAAGAGATCAAAAGGTACGAGAAATTAGAGACAATAGAGGAGCGCCGACAGGCAGCCCGAGAGATCTATGACAACTTCATAATGAAGGAGTTACTGTCGCACACCCACAACTACTCCAAAGACGCTGTCAATCACGTTCAGAAGTACCTGATGCGTAATGAAGTACCCGTCACACTATTCCAGCCCTATATCGAAGAGATCTATAGCCATTTGCGCGTGGACATTTTTAGGAAGTTCATCGAAAGTGAGAAATACACCCGATTCTGTCAGTGGAAGAACCTAGAACTCAATATCCAGCTGACAATGAATGACTTCAGTGTGCACCGGATCATCGGTAGGGGCGGCTTTGGCGAAGTGTACGGCTGTCGGAAGGCAGACACCGGCAAAATGTATGCAATGAAATGTTTAGACAAAAAGCGCATCAAGATGAAGCAAGGTGAAACACTGGCACTCAACGAACGAATTATGTTATCTCTAGTCAGCACTGGCGAAGACTGTCCTTTCATTGTGTGTATGACATATGCCTTTCAAACGCCGGACAAATTATGTTTTATACTGGACCTAATGAATGGGGGGGACCTTCACTACCACTTATCACAACACGGAGTCTTCACCGAACAAGAGATGAGATTTTATGCATCAGAAGTGATATTAGGGTTGGAACATATGCACAGACGTTTCGTCGTCTATCGAGATCTCAAAGTATACTTAACAGGATCATTTTGCCAATCATTTCTCTAATCTTCTCTCCGTTGGACAGCCGGCAAACATACTTTTAGATGAACATGGTCACGTTCGCATATCCGATCTAGGTCTTGCCTGTGACTTCTCCAAGAAGAAACCCCACGCGTCCGTGTAAGACATCCTCTTTATTATTGATGTTTTAATAGGACAGTCACACCTCTTACATACCATGAACAAACAATTCAGACAATTAGTTACTAACTCTCAAACATTACAGTCAGACCAGTCATTCTCTTATTCAGGTGTCTGACTCTAAATCTATATTTAACATCAAATTTTCTGTATCTCATCTTACCAATTATCCTGGCTTCTTTCAAGCCATAAACAAACAGGGCAATTATCAATTTGATCACTGCTTTTTATCATTGTAAGTGACTCTGATTCAATTTATGCAATCATATGAATAATTTGCAAGCTCATGAATACAGGGCCTCAACGGACCAAGCAGCATTTTAAAAACCTTGCAACATTTATTATTAATGACTAGATAAGCTTAAAACCTTAATTTTTATAACCAAACAGTCTGTTACTCTGAACAAAAATGTTTAATTTTCAAGTCATTTCAACTTGACATGGTGTTTTTAAATGAATTTTTGCTTACACATGGGTAATTGTTCATTATTATGAGGATTAGTTGGGGATTTCGATTGTATGGTCTGGGTCTTAGGTTGTCAATGGTACACAAAAGAAGACTGGTCATATTTCCAGATCAAGCCTGGATACATTAGATCTTGTGCTTCCAAAGCTTGTATTGGAAAACATTGAATTTATAAAATAAAAAACTAACTAGACACAATTTTATTTTAAAACAAGTATCCACTGCTCTGCATTTATTACGTTAAAAAGTAATGATAACAATGTTAGGCTCGATGTCGAAATGTGACCATTCTACTTTTGTGTACCAATGAAACCTAAGGTCTAGGTAAACAGAGTTAGAGACAGGCCCTCTGGATATGGGAACAAATTGAGTTGAGTTGCGAAATGAATATCAACTTTACTCTGTGTTTACACTTTAAGCCAATTGAAAACTGGAATATTTTTGCCAAAAATTCTAAATTTGTATGATTTAGAGGAACACATGGCTATATGGCTCCAGAAGTACTATCAAAGGGAACCGCATATGACTCCAGTGCCGATTGGTTTTCATTGGGATGTATGCTCTATAAACTATTAAAAGGGTATTCCTTTGAAGCAAATATTTATTTAAATTTTATTAGTACTGAAAAGTTGTTATGCTTTGAAGGCACAGTCCGTTCCGTCAGCACAAGACCAAAGACAAACACGAAATCGATAGAATGACAATGACTATGGTTTGTACCACTTTTCTCATACTTATTCATTTCATTATCATTTTCTTCGACCACTTATTTGATAGATTCTTAGTTTGTTTATCAAATACCATGTTCATTTTAACATTTTTATCATAGATGCTGACACTCTTCGATTTTAAGGTAGGGTTGAGCAGACAATTCTGGTTTCTTAGCTAGCTCCAATCGAAATATGCTAGTTTTGTGCTAGGTGCACTTCAATCAAACTGATTACCAGCAGCCCTCCCTTTTCATCATCTCTTTGCTAAAAAAATCTGTTTTTTAAGTAAACCCAATCACAGAATTGAGCCCTTCCTCTCAATTATTTATTTTATCAATTTTTTATGGAAACCCTTATATTCTGTCCATTCATTCAACAACAAAATTAAATATATTTTCAATTATTGTTTTGCACAACAATTCACATTAGTTTTGCCTAAAAGTTAGACACAAATGAGAAATGATTAGAATTTTTAAATAACTTTCTGATCGATAAAATATGTTTTGATTTCAACGCCGTATAGAATGTCGAACTTCCCGACGCCTTTACGCCTGAATTAAAAGTACTCTTAGAGGGACTCTTACACAGAGATGTTGACAAACGAATGGGTTGTATGGGAAGGGGGTATGTATTCAAGTTTTTCTTAATTTTAAAATTGTGTCAATCATTTGTCTTTTGTTTTTAGAGCGGATGAAGTGAAAGAACACCCGTTTTTCAATGGAATAGACTGGCAATTAGTGTATTTACAGAAGTACCCGCCCCCACTGATCCCTCCGAGAGGCGAAGTGAACGCAGCCGACGCTTTCGACATCGGGTCGTTCGATGAGGAGGACACCAAAGGCATCAAATTGACTGAAGCCGATCAGGAACTCTACAAGAACTTCCCGGTAGTGATCAGTGAGCGCTGGCAACAGGAGATCGCAGAGACCGTCTTCGAGACCATCAATTCTGAAGCTGACAAATTGGAAATGAAGAGAAGGGCAAAGAGGGGCAATAAATTCGAAGACGAAAAGGAGTCAGATTGTATTATCCATGGTTATATTAAGAAGCTGGGCGGACCCTTTGCCAGCGCTTGGCAGACCCGCTATGGAAAACTTTATCCAAATAGACTAGAACTTCATACTGAGTCTGGAAGTGCCAAACCTGAGGTCAGTGTCATTTTTCCTGATTTATTTGAACACGAAACTATCATTTCGATTATACTTGCTCCATTTAAACAGTTGATCTATTTTTTAAATTGAGACAAATTTTTCCGTTCAAATGTTGAGTAATTTTGAAAATTCTTTCTTGAATTCAATGGTATTTTGAGTGTCACTCGAAATGATGTGACAATAAAAGAGTCAATTCTGAAACTGATTTACAAATCAATTGATTCGCTGACAATAGTTATCCTATTATTCACGGCATACGAATCGGACACGAATTTTGAATTACATTCTTATTCAACTGAAATATGTCTGAAATTTTATTCGATTTAGTCCTCTGTTTGTTTGAAATTATAATTTAAAATCAAACAAATTGTCTTAAAATGTATTTGGAAGCGAACATGTCTTTTGTCAGACAAAATAGTTGGACATAAATTGATTGAGTGATCCAATCGATTCGACTGAAAGACGAACCAAGAGTACAATTGAGTGCAATCAGAGTACACATATTTTTCTGCTCAAAGACTCAGTACTTCTCCCAAAGAATCTATTCTCAAACTGGAACTCCTCATCTATTTTACGATTCAATGAATTCTTGAACTCAATTATTGTCTCTCGTTTTCGAGTAGAATAAAATTGTTTTTCGTTTTATTATTATGTGATTTAAAATAATTTTTTAATAAAATGGAATATTTTTATTGACCCCATTTTTCAATGAAAATAAATTTTTGGACTAAAAATTCAATTTTGATCAGAAAATATGTTTTCCTGAAAGGATTTGTAGCGGAAAGGACTTGAAATAACTTCCAGTGTTTTGATCAGCGAATGAATAGTGCATTTCATTACTGATTAATATTGTTTTTGTTGTTATGCTCACCAAAAATACCAGTTATTTTTGGGTACATATCGTGTCATCGTTTACCCAGAATCCAAAGAAGAAATTCTCGGTTTTGTTCTCATTTGATGAGCCATTCCTTCAGTACGTACTCACTCTAGCGTTCAGTCAGACACTTGATTAAAGATAAAGATGTCACTAAACAATATGATGAGTACTTGTGTTTAAATGCCTTAATCTTTAGCCAAACTGAACGTTTCATTTATTCTTTTGAACTTAAAGCCAATGAAACCCAATATTTGATGTGATTTAATGAATAATTTATTCGTTAAATCTTTAATATCGCTATTAGTTCTCATCTTTTATTTATTGTAATTTTTTTTTCTCAACACTAATTGATTTGAATTATCGATTATTTAATCTAGATCTATTATTTCGAATTAAAACGGCTATGCGCTGAGTCCGGTCTTTATTTGCCGGTTCCCGTTAACGATACAGAATCCGATGTATTTGTTTCTAATGTGTTTTCCCAGACATTGTTTTCATCGAACCAATTGATTCCCCTATGATTTGTGTCAATACAATCTTGTATTCAATACAAGAATTGTTTTTTCTCACAGAATATCTGATGAAATCATTCCATGAAAACATTTCCCAAAGGTTTTGCTAAAAGTTATTTTATTAGAGCTCTTTATTTTTATTCAAAACATTCAAATCAGTAAAAATCGCTTTAAATGAATGAGTGTTTTTCATTGATCTGAAAAATAATAATAAGTTTAGCTATTTTTAGCCCTGGTTGTCACCTACACTTATTATAAATTCACTTTCAAATTCTAATTCAATTAATCCATTTTACAAACGATTCTTTTAACCTTACACATATAGTTCCTATAATCGCATAAAAGTTTTGATTATTTCGTAATATTGTTCAGTATTTGCATAAATTTCACTCGAATTTTGTTGACTCGACTGAATGCCTGAAATCTATTTCTCATTAAAAGTTGATTTATTTTTTCCCAAATTAACAAAACATTGATTCAATGACACGAAAATTAAAATAATTCTATCGATATCTGAGTTTACCAAGGTGGAACAAACCTTTCTTTTTAATGAGCTTGGCAATCTTGGTTGATTGACAATGATCAATTCAGATTAATCTCAAAGAAAACTCTGGAAATTGAATAAGACAAGAGGTCACCACGCTCGATGACCCTAGGGGGAGACGTAGGGTGGGGCCAAATGATTTGCCGGCTAGGGGGGGCCAAATCTCAAACTTTGTCGTCTAGGGGGGGGCCAAGTACGTTGCCCCCTGTGGTGACCCATGAATAAGACTTTTTTATCACTCTAAAGCACATCGCATCAAAGTTTCTACCAACGCATTGAAACTTGTTCAGAATTGTATCTGGTAAAATTTATTTAAGCTTTTGAAATCTTTACCTTTATTTTAAGCGATCCCTTATTTACTCGATTCTATTGCCTTTTTATATTGAATTTCTGATTTTTTATCGATTTTTTGATTGAATTTCTTTATTCTTTGTTCAAATAGAGGTTAAAATAATTGGAATAAATTTCCATTGAATTGTATTCCCAACGGGAAGTCATATTTCAGATTTTTCATTTAATTTTTAATTTTTAATCTGCTAATTGAGATATATATCTGGCCTAGATTAATTTGTAAATTGTCATTGCAGCTAATATTTATGGACCAAATCGAGGACGTGTGCAGTGATTACGTGCAAATCAAAGGCGAACAATCAATAGTACTTAAAATGAAAGTCGATCGCGAAAAAGACGCCAAAATAGTTGTGACTAATCCTGTGAGTACTCTAACCATCGATTTTCTCTCTTCTATTCTCTCCCTTTCACTTCAATTTCCACTAAACTTCTCCATAAAAATAGAGCAAAAAAACGCCTGAATTTTCTCATTCAATATCTCAAACAATAGACACATAATATTCGTAACAATAATTTGATTCAAAATCTCTTTGAGACTTGAATTCTGTTTCATTCATTTGTTTCGTTCAATGATTGAAATTGTTTTTACTTTTTTTTTCATTCTTTCATCTATTTTAGTGTTTCATAACTCAGTCCATTAAATGGTAGAATAAAGTTAATACTATTCTCTGAATTATTTACTTTTTTTGCTTTCATTTTCATAAAAGTCTGCTTTCAGTCAAACTATTTTTTCGGATAATTGTTTGAAGTGTTCCTCTCTTTTACGCTATAATCCGAGCTATCATTTGTGTTGATGCCTGCGCTCTAAGCGCTATCATAACAACTATTGTACTAAATCTATTCTCAAAAGAGCATGTTGCAAGTATACAGGTTTGTGCGCACCATTCCTTTTTGCAACTGTGTAGGTATCAAATAATTCATTATAATTTTATGAATTTTTAAAAAAAGCAATTTTTCAGAATTGCATAATTCATTTGAGCTACTGATGTGCAAGGTTCCATTGAAATAACATACATGCTCAAACTCTTTCTAGATTCTTTTTTTTTTAAATTAAATCTCCCTGTTCGAATAGTATATATTCTTATTAATCATCACATTTTTTTTTATTCACCTTTCAACTTTTCTCAACAAACAAAAATTCTCCCAAACCAAAGAGAACCTTGCTCACTAAGTCGGATATTATTTCCGAATCAATTCTTGCTTTATTTTTTTTCTCAATTCAAAATTGTTCACAAAATCAAATTTAAAACAATCGGTCAAATCATTATTGAAAATCGATTGAAACGATTAAGTGCTTAAAAAGTTACATGCCTCAATATCGATTCGAATGTTGCAGACTTTGATAGATTAATGAACTAAAGTTTCAAAATCGAAATTCATGGAAATATTCAGAATTTTCTCATTCAATGCGATTATGTTTAGAAAGCAATCCAAAGCATAATTCATAGCAGAAAATAAGGGCATATAATCCCTTATAAATGTTTTGCACATAATTTTAGGCAATATTTCAGGATTTGTTTTAACTGTCAATCCATTAGTTGAAAGTCTTATCGTTGAAGACAATTATTTTTTCTGTAACTGTAAGCAAATTCTTACTTTCAATGTATTATTTCAAACGATATTCCGGGAAAAGTTTAAAGTATTTTCCATATTTGGAAGAGAAAAAAATTCTAATATATATTACAATTTTCTTTCTTTTTTATTATTGAACTGAAAACTAATTTAAAAATATTATTATTTTTTTATGTCAGGAATTCTTCATAAAATAAAAGCCAATGTTTTGCTCTCATAATAAGAATAAATTATTGCAACGAATATAGTCGGGAAGCGAAGGAAAGGCAGTTATTTTTCTGTCTCTTCTCTAATATGTTATTCGATGCAAATCGAGTCATAAAATTCAATTCCAGGCGAAGAAAGTCTTCTCCGATGAATGAAAAACTCGAGAAACTAATAAAACACATAAAACGAGTGAAAATAAAGAATTCATTTTAGTATTACTCCGATGTGCGCCCAAACCTGAGTCCGGACTAAAGGCTAGTTCTGCCAAACAGTTCTCTTTCCTTTAAATCCTAGAGAAGAGACGGCTTTCCTACCAATCGATTGAATTGATCGGAATATTTATGAATTGTTCAGAATTTTTTTTACTGAAGTCAGCAAACAATTCGTTAGAGAATACTCGCCTGGAATTCAAAGAATCAATTGAATTTCAAACTACAATTTCCTATATCTTTCAAATTAGCAATCTCAAATACAGATTAGATCAAATTTAGACCATGCTAAATTCAAATATAAATTTTGTCTACACATTTCACTCTAAATATCCAATTAGTTGCATGCTCCAGATAAGTGTCCTCGAGACAAGTGTCAGGGCTCAGGTTTTTGTAAGATTAACTAGAATAAAAAAACTTAAGTAGATCATTTCCTCTTTTGATGACTGAACATATTTTATGTTTATTATTATTGTTGTTGACATTTGTGTTTTGTAACGAATAATAGGACGAAATAGGACTCAAAGAATGGCTCATTTCATTGAAGTCAACTCATAAAAACTCTTTGGAACTGTTGGGAAGTATGGCTAAAAAGGCTACTAAAATATACGGCACTGTTGACAACAGACAACCACTGTTGACCACATCGGCCACTGGGCCGCAGACACCCTCTAATCAAACGACAGGCGCACTTCTCAACAGTCGAAACGGCAATTGAAGTCTAAACCAATGAAAAACTATTTATTTATAATAATATTATTAATAATGAAAATAATAATTTGATTATTAAATACTATTTGGACTGAAATACAAAGTACTGAAAAACAACAAAACAGTTTCAGAAAACATCACTAAATAAAAAAAACTCAATTTGTTTGCCATACGAATAGAAAGCCATCATATTTTCAAATGGATTTCATCTTTCATATGAATTCATGTGTTATTAATATTTGAAAATATTTCTGTTTTGTTCGTTCGTTTGTTGACATCATTGAACACTGTTCTCCACTCTCTCTCTTCTATACTCTTCTATATGCCTGCCCTCACACTCACCACTCATTCTCGACACTCATTGTCTTAATTGGAAAAATAAAATGATTGAAATTAAAACTGAAATTTTTTCAAATTAATCGCAAATTCTGTTTATTTACTGAAGAATCCAAAATCTCTATAATATTCTCTCAACTCTTTTCACTCGCCGTTTAATTTTAACAACACTTTTTCAATACCTATTGTTAAACGAAAAGTAATTTTTTCTCCGACAAAGAAATCGATGAAAAGAAATATTAATAAAATTCTTAATATTCTTCGACTTCTCAGTGCGTCTCAGAAGCCGTGAAGTACTACCACTTCCTCCTGTGTTATAAAAAGAAGACCTTTTTTCCCCAATCAAATCATTTAATTAATTTACGACTACTTATTATCTTTTCTAATAATTTAGCAGATGTGTACTAGTAACTTCTATTTTAATTAAGTTGAAGTGTTTTTCTATTATTTCCATAAGTTTTGATGGAATCTAAAACGTGTTAATCTTGTTCTTAGTCCGGAACCATATTCTCCATCAATTTGTTTTTGAGAATATTCTGAAATTCAATTAAAAATTCTCCAGAATTTCATTTTGTAAAACAAACAAATCGGTGAAACAATCGCTTGAATTTGTGTTTTATATTTTAGACTTTTTTATCGATCATTTAATTAATTTATTTATCAATTTATTATAATTATTTCATCAAAATAATTGTCAGAACTTTAATCAATTTTAATGAGAAAATGCTTTTTATGTTAAATTCAATTGAAATTTTAATATTTAGAATTAAGTACAGAATACGAGTCTTGAAAACCTCTTTAAAAAAATAACAAAAATCTTTATTCGTTTATTTGATTTTAAAGACCAATAATTTGATGTTTAGTTACGATTCAAATGTCATTTTGAGATAAATACCAAAATAACAGCAAAAAAATTCATGTATTTTGAGTTTTTCGTTGTCTGTGATAGGAATACACGACCGACGTATTGATTAATATTTGTTTTAGTATTTGATTAATAATACAATAAATAATAACTTTGAATATAAAAAGTGAAATAAAAATCTTGATATTAATTACAATTGCAATTTTTTAATTCTAATCTTTCAGATTTGTGTTGAACAGTGACTATCATTAATTCTAACTAGATAACATTATAATTCAATTACTGAGATGATTCCAAAACCATTAGAATATAATATTTTGATGTTTTCAAAGGCAAACATTTTAATTGAATTTCATTTCAATATCAGAACTGAAATTTATTTAAAGATTTTAAAATTTCTCCCATAAAAGCATTAAATATAAATATTTAAGTTATATAACTTTTAACCAAGGTTGGGCGGATAGTCAGCTTCTTTTTTATGGCTTATTTCATGGTTAAAGTTTATATTGCTTATATTTGATGCTATTTGAGCAATCCAAGTTTTTGAAGCATTTCCAAGTTAGTCTTCGCTAATTGATTATAAAAATAATTTTTCAAAACTTTAATTTCAAGAATTTATTTGTCGACTTTAGGGAAGTGAAGCCGCACTGAGGGAAGGGCTTAAATCTGGTACTCATGAAAATAACTGTGAAAATAAATTCAAATTGATTCTCAAAATAAACGATAGTTTGAATTATTTTTACCGATATTTTATTTTTATAATTATTATTTTTAGACAGAATTTTGAAATAATATAACCTGTTTTAATTGCCCAGATTCCTAAAGATCAGAAATTATACCAGTAATTTTGGCAGATTAATAAGATTTCATCCAGTTTAAAATGTTCATGGCTCAATTCGACATTTAAATATCACAGAACAATTAAATAGGCTCTTGAAACAATGCAAAGAATTAATTTTATCAATGAACAATAATTATCGTTCGAAATACCATCTTTAATTAAAAATCAGCAAGTTTATTTGATTAAAAGCCCAGAAAAACTTAGAATAAAAAATATGAAATAAAATAATTAAATTATTATAAATTCAGGTATAAATAGTGGAACCAATAAGGTGAAGCTCACTCTACCTAGCAAAATGTACTCAATATTGTTCTAAAGTTGCAGATATTTTGAGATATCATAGAAAATTTGATAGCTATGTAATAATAATCTTTATAATTTTGTTTAATGGATACAAATTTTGTTTATCTGTTTGTTAGACTATTCTATTGAGAAAAGGTATAAAAATAAATTCTTATTAATCTTAGACTTTATTCTCAGTCAAAGATAATTGAATCTATAAATACAGTTTCTTATAATATTGTATAGACTTTTGTTGGGACTCTTCGTGGTTATAGATGGGCTCGTATTCCAGTCTGAGAATGGCTTTGTTCCGATTGAAGAAGTAGGTGTTGCACAGATAGCGAACGTTAGCCGGTGTCAAACCCTTTTGCAATTCAAATGGATATACAGATGACACCAAACGGATCAATAAAACGATAAAATACAAGATCAGCATAAAGAGCCAGTAGGGGTACGCCCTCTTCGATAACTTGAATCCCCGACATTCAAGAT
Organism: Euzetes globulus; assembly: GCA_034695525.1. NCBI lineage: Eukaryota > Metazoa > Arthropoda > Arachnida > Sarcoptiformes > Euzetidae > Euzetes > Euzetes globulus. Next base: position 13,550 of record JAQIWP010001275.1, read on the forward strand.
ATGGAAGGAGAAACTCGAACGGATCCAAAATCTGTGTATCGTCTGTAACGAAGAAGGCCTCTCCAGCAATGGACGGATCGCTTTGGAGCTTATCTCTAGCCCTAAGACAGGCCCAGGCCGCGTTCCCCGCATATGTGGGCTGAATGCGGACAAACACGTTATCGATTTGGCGCAAAACACCCGACTGTTGTTTAGCGATCTTAAGTGCTTTGGTCACAAAGTGTTGGTCCTCTTCCCCATAAAGCAGTGATGGACGCAATATAACGGTTTGCAGCTTTGATTCACCTGTTTTTCAATTCATCTTTTAGTTTACATTCAGCAAAATTGCATATTTTGTAAAAAATAGTTTTTTAAATGATCAAGTAACTAAAAACGATCAACAGAAGATTGTTGAGGATTAATTTTTTTTTCAATCTTTTTTAAGCATTTAACCAGTTGACATAGATTCTAGTTTTCCATCCTAACACACGTCCAAAAAATTGGGAATTTTAGAAAATTCTAAATAATTTTTTAAAATAAACAATTAATTTAAATCAAATAAATCTATTGGAAAGAACAATACTCATTAAATAAATAAAGGTCATTTCATTGTGAATAGTGGTCAGTGGTCAGCGGCGAGCCGTAACTTTGTATTAACACTTTTTAATAGGCACTGGGAAAGTTTTCAGAGATCCTATTTAACAATTAAATTAATTATTTGAAACTGAAATGGTGATACATCGATAGTCCCGTTATAATAGTAGAGTGGCTAAGAATATTAGGATTATCTGTTCTTATTTGCCGAAATTGTAGCACATTCGAGTGAATTACTTCTTTAGGCCTGTCATACTCAAAATGAGTTTTAAGTAATTTTTAAATAATCTAGCGATGCAAAATCAGTATAATGGCTATTCTTTAAATATAACTGGTATTTGTTAATGAATATATTGAGATTTTACACCTATTATTCTATTAAAAAGTGATTTTTTGCTTCAATATTTGAAAGTTATTTTAATAATATATCATTGGTTTTAAAAATTTTATCATGAAGAAATGATTGGCAAATTTAAAACTCATATTTTTAGTTAATTTTATTCTTATTCTTATCATTATAATCATTGGTGCCAGATCTACCCTTTAAAATAAATTTTTTACCCCTTTTTTCCTCTAAAGTTCTGAGTTTTTGCCTATGAATTTCCCAATTGATGTTTTGACATCTAGTTCTTTGAAAAATCATATCTTGAGTTACAGAGTATTGTACAAATAATTTAATGCATCAATCTTTACTACAATAAACACTCTTTTAATAAAATATTAAATACCAAATAAAATTCATTTAATTTTATTTTAATCAAGGGTTTAATTTTATTCCCAATTTTCTGGACGTATTGTTAATAGACATTTTGAATCACAATCTACACAAGTTCATGTAAACTTCAAATTAATTTAATAGGAAAAGGTTTCAATCAGAACTGAATTACGAGAATTTTAACCCCGCAGATTTGTCAAGCATCTAGTTTTAAAGAAAATAGGCTAATTTTATTGTGTTGGCAATTGATATCGAGTGTTTTATCCGGCTGTCTAAGGGTTAATGTTTAAAGTGCTGTAGAAGCTTTTCTCGTAATACAATTTTAATAATTAAAACATCAAATGAAAGATCAACTCTTCCTCTACCCGTAATATTTAAGATTACTCTTCCCAAACATTGTCTGGAGGCCCAAATAAGTTGATGACACCTACTTAAAAATTACTTTTAAACAAAGGTACCTAATCGGTGGCAACGTACTTAGGCACCCTAGCCGTCAGCCTAGGGGGTCCCTAGCAGGCGCGGGAAGTAAGAAGGCAAATATTTAGGAAATTTTAAGAAATTTTGGTAACAATTTGGGAATTTTTTGTAATGACGATTAAAATTCAGACATTTTTGCAAATGGCAACCGGAAAATCGGCTAATTTGTTCTTTATTTTAAGCAGGGTTGTGGAGGTCCGTGACCCTAGGTAGGGATATAAAGAGGGGATATTTTCAAAATGGCGAACCAAAACCTCCCCCCCCCCCCCATTTTGTTCTTAAATGCGCTCATGACCTGTAAATTAAAGCTTTAATTAGCTTAATTAAGCCACAATTAAGCTATTATTAAAGTTGCATGGCTATACATCTTGAGTACAAAGTACAAAATGGCCGATTTTTTTGGCCGCCATTGCAAAAAATGGCTTCGCGCGGCGGCCATTTTTCTTTCCCAAGCCTGATAGGGTATCCCCTAGAGCCAAATTTAAAATCTAGAGGGATATTTCAGGAAATCCCCCCTTGCACACCCATGATTTTAAGGAATATAGATTTTAAACTTGCAAAATAGGCCAAATATAACCTAATTAAGCTAATTTACGCTTAAAATCTCCAAAAATAAGCTTATTTTAGAAAAAAATAGGGGTTAATGGCCGTTTCCGATCGATTTTGGCTTCCGGAATATGACCCTCTAAACATATTTTGCCTCCTTAGTCGAAGGTTCTTTTGGCCCACCCCATGGTCCCCTAAGGTCTTCCAACTTGGTGACCTCTGCTTAAGATTGTCCTAGAAATTTAGCAAAAATCTTTAAAGAAATCGTC
>JAQIWP010001276.1:0-16125 GCA_034695525.1 Euzetes globulus
ATCTGAGAGAGAGAGAGAGAGAGAGAGAGAATTTTCCATTATCCGTCCCATGATTATCAATGTCGAGTAACTAATCAAATCGCAAAAATCAAATTATCAGGTTATCTCACCAAGTATTTTAACAGAAATTTATGTATTTATGTGTTTATAATTCTTGTTTTTTCAATGTCATTACAAGCCATGTAACCTTCATGATAACTTAAGTAATAAAATAAAGTAAAAATTAAATTAAATTTATTTTACGACTTTTAATTATATGAATCTCTATCTCAAGAGATGGGATAATTTTAATATCTGGCAAATAATTCTGATCGACAGTTACTAGAATTTTCATTTATTTTTCATTTCAATGATTATTGTTGCACAAGTAAAAGCTCTAATATGCAAACATCCGATTTAAATGAGTCCTCAACTCATTAACCAATTAACTTTTTAATTTTTGAAAAGTATCAGCTTGTTTGGATGAAAGATCTGTAGTTTTAAGGTTATTTTGCGAATAATAATATATCTGGTTAAAATGTTTTGAGCCTTAAATAGAAATTCTGGCATGGTTGCTAGTGAATTTAATTATATTGTTTAATATTCTTATTTAACAGCTTTGCCAATTAAAAATCTATTTGACCTTATTTCCTAGACAAACTGATTTTTAAAAAAGATTTTAACATGTTACCTTATCAGTTTAACAGAATATTAATATCCAAAAGAGTGGATTTTTGTTCGCACAGAAAATGATTTGATCGAAAACAGGTATAACTATTGACATACACCACTCAAGGCTTTCTCATAATAATAATGGTCAAATCATAATGTTGCTTGCTTGATGAGCACTATCCATTTACAGTATAGACCGGACATAAAAAATCCGTTTGTAGATAATATCGGATATAATTGGAAGCACCGGCAGATCCTAAAGAGCTGTAAGGATTACATAAGATTCAACTAGACATAATTTAACTAACTGGGGGTGGCATGGGGTAGAGGGTATTTTCAGTTACCGGGGAAAACGAAATATAGCCCCCTATTGGCCATTTCTGATTAAAATATTTCAATTATTTGTCGGTTTTCCCCCCTGTCTCAAATATGAACATAATGACTGTATGATATATATAATATATTAAAACATTTGTGAACTGAATAAATAATTCTAAATGGAAAAGGTCGATAATCTGCAATATAAAATTAATTGACATTCTATTTGATAGTTCCAAGTATATCTAAATATGTTTGATCTAACACATTGTTTAAAAAAATACAGTCATTTAACCATTTGATTTGCATAGAAAAAGTTGAATGGACCATAACATCAAATTAAAACTGTTTTACTTTCGATTTATAAGTTTTGCACAACTTTTGTTTGTTCGCTTAACTTAGAGCTAAACCTTATAAACTTAAAAGTGGAGAGGGTCCAGTTTCCAGGTTCTGATTGTAAGGCTTGTATCTAACCATAGATCTCTGTGCTGAAGAATAGAGCCCTTGAAGACAATACAATATAGTTTTTAAAGTTCTGCAAAACTTATAAATTGTGAGTAAAACAGTTTCATTCATGTTATGAATCAATACAAATACCAAAAACTCAGTCAATGAATGGACTAATTTTAAAATGTTAACATTAGCTAAGTTACGAATTTTCCTGGTATTGTTTATAATACGAAAACGAAGTTTAAGTCATGATTCCCTAAATTGGAGAAATAAATGGAACGAGGTCTATGACTTCATTGTAGTCGGCGCCGGAACATCTGGTTCTGTTGTGGCCGCCCGACTTGCAGAGGACGCTAGCAAAATAACTTTGTTAATTGAGGCAGGTGGTCCACAGAATATTATTAGTGATATACCAGGTATTATTTTTAAAAACAATTTGCCATAAATTAGCAACAATTCTTATTATTCCAATATTTTCCCAATATAAGACTGCCATTCTGACTGGTCATGGTCAATAGTTCTGTCCAACATTTACCAAGCACCAAAATTTGAATTAAAAAAAACTTTTCTAAACTTCCCAAAATATTTTATATTTACCACATCCGGACAAAATACTGATTTAATTTGCTGGGTTACTAATTAATTATATTAAAAAAGCATTTCAGGAAGAGTTAACCGGGGGAAAACTTGATTGGAAATACCCGATTGTTAGACAGAAAGATGCTTACCGTGCCTTTATTGGCAATCGGCGAAACATATCGAGAGGAAAGGCTTTTGGAGGCTGTTCTATGCACAACAGTATGAACTTTTATCAAGAAAATCCGGAATTTTTCCAATACTGGACAGATATTACGGGTTTAAAGAACTGGACATATGATTACGTTTTGCCGTACTTCAGGAAAGCTGAGAATAATTTGGACAAACATTTGGTTGAAAGAGAGCCCGAATTTTATGGAACTGGAGGACCCATCACAGTCATTACAATAGTTCCAGATCCAATATTGAAAGCATTTTTAAAAGCATCGCCAAAATTAGGATATCCTATTACTTATTCTGATGAAAGAAAGCCATTTGGATCTGTACTTTATCAGAAAAACATCAAAGATGGTGTCCGTCAGTCAACTTCTTTGGCTTATTTGGAACACAACCAGAAAAACAATTTACACATTTTGGGCAAAACTTTGGTCACGAAAATACTGTTCAATGAGAGAAAGCGCGCGATTGGAGTCCAGTTCTATCGAAACAACAGATTCTATACCGTATTCGCTCGAAAAGAAGTTATTGTGAGCGCCGGAACTATTGGTAGTCCACAACTGTTAATGTTGTCAGGAGTTGGACCCAAAGAACACCTGAAAAAATTGGGAATTCCGGATATTTCTATTGTAAAAGTCGGAAATAACTTTCTTGAATATATAGGCACCCAGATCAATTTCGATATCAGAGACCAAAATTTAGTCGATAAGCCGACAAAAACACCTGAAAACTATTATAAATATTTTGTAGAAGGAAAAGGACCTCTCGCTTATCTTGGCGAAGCAGCAACATATTTTAAACAAGTACAATCTGATAATCTCAGTAATGGCTTTATTCACGTACAAGTTAAATTTTTGGGAAATAATTTAGATGAACTAGTGAAAAATTTCAGGTTGAGAAAAGAATGGGAACACTATTATAGACCATATCTAAATCGATCTTATTTATCTATAACAGTAGGTTTAAAAAAGCGCCAGGGTACTGGCACAATACGCTTGGCAATGAAAAGTCCGTTTTGTTACCTAGTTTTAGATCCTTGTAAAATATGTTCAGAAAAGGATTTGACTGATTTGGTGAAGACATTCAAACTATCCCTGAATATATTTTTAAGTCCATTAATGAAACCATTTATCAAACTTTTTAAAAACCCAATCCCTGGGTCCTAATGATTATTTTTGTGATGACTATATCAGGTGTTATATACAAACATTTACGGGGGAAACATATCCAGTGGGCGGGTGTCGTATGGGAGTGGCCACTGATCAGAATGCAGTCGTCGATCAAAAGCTAAGTGTGTTCGGTGTCTCAGGTCTACGAGTGGTTGACTCGAGTGTATTCCCCATTTACACGGATCAGAGCACAGGCATAACAATTATGATTGGAGAATATGCTTCAGATTTGATAAAACGAGATCATCACATGATTTAAATTGATTTTTAAACCAAATATTTAATTAACCAAGTATTATGTTTTAAAATGAAAAAAGTAAACTTGTGTAAATGTAAAAAATAAATACAAGACCCAAGAGTACAATTTTTTTTAAAAATTTCATTGGTATTGTTTGGGTGCGGCCCGAGTTTGGCCGTTAGCTTAGAATAGTGTTTAGCAATAGACTCAAGAAATTCCAATGGAAGCTAACTCTTTGTTTTGAATGAAATATTTTTATGAAAATAATTTGGAGATATCTTATATAATGCTTTATAAAGAGAAATACGAATATGAAATTATTTCATAATTAAAATTGGGAAATAGCTTATAAAATTCTTTAAAGCTAACGTAACTTAACCCCGAGGTGGCCAATAGGGGCTGTATTTTGTTTCCCCCGGAAAAATAGGTTAATATTTAAAGCTTATTCGCCTAGTAAACAAATCGATTGGGCCACATATGGGATGACAAAATTCACAAATGAATTTACCATGGTTAAAGCAGGTAATTCAATAATTTCAGGCGTCGGACATATATATTCGGATATATATATTGTAACGAATCGACCCCAACACTAGCCTCAGTCGTTACTGAAGTCTTTCCAAAGGGTCCAATTTTTAGCTTTTCATCAAAAAGGCTTATTATTAATACATCTAGAAATTTAAAAAATCAAAATTTACTGATTATTTTGTTTAGATCTGTATTAAATTTATTTACATTTATAAAATTTATTAAAATTAATTAAACAGTGATTTAAAAATAAATTTACATGTTATTCGCTTATAGACAAAACCGGCTATAAGCAACCAATTTTCTAAACACCTAGGTGATTTTAATATCCGGTTTATACTGTAGACTGATTGAAAAGTCCTCGAACACAGAGAATTATACTATAAAAATGAAATTCAGGGGAGAGTTACAAAATTTAACTGAATTTACAACAGAATAGTGTTTATCAAAGGCTTTCGTGTTATTCCAAATTTAATTAAAATTGCAGAATTTCATTTTTATAGTATATTTCTCTGTTTGGTGACTTTTCAATCATACTATAGATTAGAAATATTAAATATGATTAACATATTTCCATTCGAAGTCGGTTTTCGCCCCGTCTCAAATATTGCCATACCGACTGTATGTGAGGAACGGAAATCAGTTTTTCACTTCTTATATGTTTAGACTATTCTACTGAAAGAGATATGAAATAAGATGTGACCTCTAATTTAAAGGCTCCAAAATAAGTTCTTAATTTACTTCAATTAAAAAGTTAAATTTTTAGTTAATCCATTTTTAATAGAATATTAGTGTCAGGAAATGCTGTGAGTGTTTTGAGTCTGTATTTTAAGTTAATTCACACAATTTAAAAGGTTTTTTAAAGTTTTTCTGAGCACAAAACTCGAGTTAATAGGATTCGCCGCTCGCGCTCTCTGTTTGAATATCTTTTGGTGAAGAGCGTCCATTCCATAGACAGAGTTAATTATAAAAGTTCCGGGTTTTCGCAAATATACCAACTCTTTCAACCTATCGGTGACATAATTATTGACCACCAGTTCCTGAACATTACATATAAATATGAGGCGAAAAGTGATTCTTTAGCACAAGTTCTTTTATCCATGTAATTTGATAAATATTAGCCAACAAGTCTTTCCCGGTCGACTTATCAAAAAATGACCTACTTAAATAATATCTGTTTAATATTTTTAAATAAGTGAACATGATAAACAATGAGAAACTTCTCAATTGACTCGTAAATCTATTCCTTGTACATAAAGACTGAATGGTCACTGTGGCCCCTAGTGTTCAAATTTGAGATCATGCTATTAGCACCAAGAGCGCCATAATATTCCCTTTTAGGTAAAACGTTCCAAATTATCGAGTGAATTCGCATGTTTAAACATGTTTGACAAATTGGTAAATGTATAAATTTTAAACAAGGTATTTGGATGTGGTCAATAATTTACTTTTTATAATTTTATAAAATTCTTATTTTAGAGCAGATGTTTGCAAGGGGAGGATTTTCTGAATTATCACCCCTAGGTCTGAAAAATCGATCTAGGTGGGAATACCCTATCAGGTTTCGGGAAAAATGGCCATTGAAGCCAAGCGCGGCGGCCATTTTTGTAATGGCGATGGTTTTCTTCAGGATTATCTTATCTCAAAAGAATGTTAACTGAAATAAAATGTTATATTTTTTAAACAAATTAATTATTATTTAATTTTATTAATTGTTTAAATAAATCATAAACATATTTTAATTAAGTTATGCTATATTTGAATTAGCTAGAATCAATATATAATTTTTTTTTAATTTTTTGCTCATGCAATGTGACATGTAATGGGATTTTTTGAGTGAGTCTTGCAACAAATTGTGACCCTTTTTCAATTAGGAAAAATTAGAGACAATCAATCAATCAGAGATGTCATCTCCGGTCAGACTTTTCTTAATATTAAAAGAGAGGGGTCAAAATAAATGGGTTAATAAGGTCAAAGAATTAAGGATCGCTTGTAATAAATGACTGAAAATTATTTATTAAAATGTAATCAAATTTCAACTGAAATCAGAATCTCTTTAATTAATCCTGGTCAATGACTAAAAAGCGTGTGATTATCATTTGAAAAATTATTGATAAATGTAACACTTATTTCCTAAATTTGTCTATCATGTCAGCAGTTTGTGACCAGCTGATGTTTGTAACATTATCAAGATAAGTCTTGATAATAAATTAAACATTTTAAACTATTTTGATGTGTTATCAAGATTTTAAAAAATCTTTTATAAAATGTTTAATAATATAAAGTAATTTTGACTCCATTCGGTTTAGAGTATTTTGTAATTAGCAAGTATTTCAAATGAAATAAGGGTACAGTTAAGTAAATCTATATACTTATTCGTAATCATGTTTTGGTGAACTCTTTACGTAACGAATAAATAGTTCCCAAACTATTGTACTTTTTAATAATGAATACCTCTTTAGAGACTACGTCTGCGGAAAATCCTAATAATTTTTTATAGACTTCTTTTCCTCATTTGCTATGAAGCGGTCGAAGAGTGAACATCGGTTTGAAATTCATTTATAATTCAATAGTTGTTTCATGATTACATTTTATGAACTAGATTATTTTTTCAAAATGAATTGTATTGAATGATATTGTTTTAAATATATTTATATATTTTGAATTATGGTAAGTAATTAAACAAATTGTTTAACAATTTCTGATTCTTTTTTCTTTTTAAAATTTAAGATAATAATCTAGGTTCTTTAATATTAACTTTAATAGATTAGATAGATTCAATAATTTTCAGAAGTGAGTAAAAACAAATAAGCCAATTTTATTGCAAAAGAGCCTTCCTGGATAACCAAAGGATTCTAACAACAACTTTTCAACTTGCCCAAAGCATATCTCTATTTTCCCATTGAAATGACATTAAATGATGTTTGTTAAAGTGACCTGTCCCTTACCAAAAGACTGCGAGCATTCACCGAATTTCAAAACTTCAAAAATCCTAGACCTTACTAGATGTTTTAAATTGAATTCTAATATTTACTACTCTTTATATTCTTATTGAGATATATTGAACATATTATTAAAAATCTAGTTATCATCAACTTTACAATTTCGTTACAGAATTAACACAATTAAGCAAAAGAATTGGTAATTCATGAAATTCAGTTTGTTTCCTCTTGTTTCAAAAATAAACTTTGAGCTGAGATACATTATATAATTGTTGATTTTTACATAGATCTTCCTGGATCGGTTACTTTCTACAAGTGGTTCTAATTGACAAATGCAATTTTTAATCAATTTGCGTCTTATTAGAGTTGGCTCTAATAAAACTTTATTTCAAAATTTTTGATTCATATTATTATTGATTATTTCAAAATAAAAATTTTATTTAAAAAAAATTTATATAATGATTATAAGATGACCTAGGACAAACAAATAATAGAAAATGCACACAAGATTTATATCAATAAAAATAAGAATACATAAAATAGACTCTTTATTAATTTATGTAATATATTTTTAAATAATTAAATGACCGGCAATTATGAACAACCATATATTGTTAGATATATAATTTATCGCAAAGCCTTGGTTACCCGTCCCAACTTGGTTATCTATTTCATGTATGTGTGATTTCAATAATCAAAATGGGAAAATTTCTTTAGCAAAATTCCCAAAATGTAAGTTTTATAATTCTTACAAAGAAATAATTCGGTGTAAAATCTCAATTCGAAAAAATCTTAGCAATTAATTTTTCAATTATCTTCAAAATTAATTGCTTTCTTAGATTTAAAATAACAAAAAAACCTAATTTTCAACAAAATTTATTTCTTCATTGAATATGAATTATACGTTTATTGTATTTCGTCAAACGGTTGACGTTATCTTTAGCACAGAATCCGTGCAAATCCTAAAAAATCACTGAATTTTTTAAATTTTATTCGTTTGTTAACTCTCAAAGTGTAAGCATTAAAATTTGTAATTTGAAGAAGTAAATTTGAAACTCGGTATTATTATGTCTGTTATTCATGAGTGGCCTAAAGCCGACGAAGCCTTTTAGAGGCAGAAACTGCCTCTTCCTTATAATCTCTATTTATATTTCAGGGCTCACCATTCAATTAATTGTATTATATATAAAGACGTTTTAATTTCAAGCGAGAGACAGATCAGTCTTAAAATTAGTTGTGCTAATGTGTCATTTATTTGTCAACCATTTTTAGTCACTTATAAATGAAAGTTTTTTTTACTTTGGCAATTGAGTTAACATTAGAGCGATTGCTTGTAGTTTAGCGAACAGTTAATAACTTCGAAATTCTTTTGCTTTTTATTTCAATGATAGAGAATTGGATGCTTCGGCGTCTCAGTTATTATTCGCTCAGATATTTACGCGAATTGAAATTCAATTGATTATTAAAGCATTCAATGGCGGACAAATAAATATCAAATTAATATTGATACATTCGTAAAATATAGTGAAAAGGTTCTAATTTTATCTAATAACGTCTAGTGCAAAAAAGTGGCAAAATGAAAAAAAAATCGTAATTCACCCATAACTTTTAAACTTTAAAATATTGTGACGTGTCGCCATTTTATTGTTCATTAGGTGTGGCTCTTAAGCCGTCTGGACTCAGATGCCGACTGGCACTTCGGTAGCTTGGCCTCAGAAAGGGTGCATACAGTAGATCTTTTCACACAAAATATGGTTATAAACTTCTGGTCCTCCGGCGGTCGAGCGGCTGAGCCCGCCGGAGGACTCACTCTCAGGTCAACTTACACTTAGCTGTTGATCAACGTTTTATTTTCGAAGTTAAAACGAAGTACAAAATTCGATCCAAAATCTAGACTAAGACTTGAATAATACTTAAACTAAATTAGAATTGAAAACAAATTTCAATTACATTAGTATAAATTGCAGTAAATAGAATTATTGATAAAACTTGTTTATATTAGTTTAGTTTAGTTAATATCCCATTAAATAGAATTCATTTATAAAATGTTTAGATTCAGTGATATTTGCTGACATGTTGGCGCCCAAAAAGATAAACAAACTATAATTATTTGATCGTTGGTCAGGATTGCCAAGCTGGTGACTCTGAGGAAGTCTGTCTCCTCGGGTTGTCCCCAGCATTTTGGCGCCAAAACCATACTCATTTCTTTTAAACTGTTTTTCTCATAGACTTAGTATTGACTTCTTCTCATAGACTTAACAATGTGACCAAACACTGACATTCACTCAGTTGTCAAACTGTTTTCCTCACATTCAGTCAGTAGCCATATATTCACTCATTGACCACACGTTTTATAAAACAACTTATAGTCGATTGTATTCATACTGAGTGTATATCACGTACTCCTCAGTACAAGCAATGAGTCTTAAGCTCACAATTAGAATAACTAAAACTAATTAAAACCTATTTAGAACTAAACATAAATCCAATTGTTGTTCACAATATCAAAGTTAACTATGTATTGAAATGTCTATCAAATCCTCGACTAATTATAATCATAATTAAGTACATTTAAGACACTTTAACTATATTCAAAGCTGTCGATAAACATTACATTAAATGTAAGGACCTGTTGTCCAAAACAACACTATTTATGCTTTCTTATGCTTTCTTATGCTTTTCTTATGCTTTTTATACTGTTATGCTTTTCATAAGCTTTTGTTAATAAACAAGTTATTCGTAACTACCGTTTAGTTCATTCAAAGTTAGTCTGACCGCCGTGTGCAACAGTCGCACTAGACTGAGTGTATCCGGGTTCCCTAGTACCCTCTGGTCTCGAACTAAGACGCCGTAACGTCTTTACCGTTGTTCTGTTACCGAACTCATACCTATAACTCTCGACACTATTGTCTCTCCGATACTCGAAAAGCGCTAAAGATCTACTTTAGCCACAATGTCATCATTTACATCTGACAAATAACCTCTAATACCGGTTTGACATAAATAATGTTCTTTGGTCTTATGTAATTTTCTTGCGGTGACAATTGAGGATTAAATAATTCCAATAAGTCATCACAGTTAACGATATTCATTGGATCTATATAACTTGAAAAATTATAATAAGTTGAATTAAAATAAAACAAGGAAATAAGTTCAATGAGATACCAGTTTTTGAACGTGTTTGTATTGAAGAGGAAAATCCTATTCTCAATCTTGAAGATTTTAAAGTTGTTCGCACACCAACATTCTTAGTTATTTTTGTTTTATTTATCAGCTTATACCTCGCCATGAATTATGAATAAAATACTAGAACAAAAATCACATAAACTTTAAGACAGAAATTGTCTGAATTATAAAAAAGCTCTTTAGGGTAAACATTTCCAAAAATTTGAATTTAAATAACTTTATATATATATATAATTTTTTTAGCTTGTCTTTTGCGAACCAATAAGCCAAGTGATTAATAAGATTCAAAGTTGGGCTAAAACAAGGGAAATTTGTCCCTACTAACCAATACACAGAGTTGAGGAAATTTGGATAGCTAAAAAAATTATAGCAATGCATTGAGTTTATGGAAAAAGGTAAAGTAATAAGACGTTTTAATAATTTAACCAAAATTCAAATATAAAAAATAAATTAACGGTGGAAATGGTAAAAACAATAAATTCAAAAGTGAAGAACACAAATTGTGTGTTTACTAACCTGCCAATGTCAATTAGTCATTGATAAATCTCCATAAAAAATTTAATTTTGTTTAATAAAATTTAGTTTAAATATAAAAATACCAATAAGGAAGCAATTAAAATTAAAGTTTTTTCACCTCGGCTATCTTAAAATAATAGCAATTAATCAAAGAAAAATATGGAGTTAGGTTAATTTTAATTAAATAGAGAAATTATTATTGGTTTATTTTCCAAACCATGGTCAATGGGCAGTAATAAATTAATATAAATAAATTACTTAGCATAATATTCAATAAATCTTAAAATAACAAAACCAAGAGTAATTCAAAAGTAAAATTAGTCCAATCTAATTACACCAAAAAGATAAAATAGTAAAATATTTTATACAAAAAGAATTACTGTAGAATTGCTGCTAAAAGAATTACTGTAAAATTAATAAAAAGTGCATCGAATAACTGTCGTAATTAAGAGAATTTGTGAAATCTGCTAAAACTATGAAAATTTACAATAAAATAAATGTATAAAAATGTTTAAAACATTCACAGATGAGCTAGAAAGTAAAGCTTTTTTAGAGTAAACTTTTATCGTTTCAGAGCTACCTTGATTTATAAATTTAACTTACAAAATATTCCCTTCATAACAATAATTTTTATTTGCTACACCTTATACAAGGATAAGCTACACTATGGTATAGGATAAAATTATAATTCGAATTAATTCAGGGATACGGAAATTAAAATTTTTCCATTCAATCACTTCTAGACAAGTTTGGGTGAATCTTCTTTTATATTTGGAAAAATTCATACAATTACTTCTTAAAAAAACTTCAATTTAAAGCAATAGCGTTAGAAAGGGATCTATTTTTCTACTTTAATTTAAAAAAATATATTGTTAATCGAGGAAAAATGCTGAACAATTAAATCCCCCCGGGGTCACAGATCTTGCTAATTCTTTCTCATATCAAATTAACTAATACGGTAATCACCGCCCTATATAATCAATAAATTCAAGATCCCAAATCCAATTCAGTAGACATTGATGTAAGGGGTCACTTATAATCAACTCTTGTTTAATTAACAAACCGTTATAATCAACACTATATTAAGGCACCCTTAATTGAAAACTATACAAAAACCAATCCTTTATAATCGACAATAAAATACTTCACTGATATAAATTATTAGAATTTTAAATTTTCAAGATAATAATTTCAATTTATGCTCAATATTACTTTTGGAGTGCAAGAATACAGCTGTTGGAAACAAATTTGGAGTCAAATTTGTTGACGTGGCCCATTAGAGTTTTGCTTTTGAGTGTTATGGGAGGGTGTATTAGACACTACATTTTAATTGACTGGATAAGTGACAATTTGAATGAGGTTTACATCGGTGACCTTCAGTTTGACTCTCACAAAAAGTATTTACAAATTTATTTGTATATAAGGTTAATTGATTTGAAAACTGATTCGTGTAATTATATGCCCTTTTCCGGAAAAAAATAAATTTTGTTTCAAAAAAGTAGTGAAGCTGACCGTTTTGAAAATTTTTCTTTGCCGTTAAGAAAAGCTAGATTTTCCATTGATATCATTTAGTAATGGCGGTCAAAAGTTTCCTTTTCCGATATCACCAGAGATTGCAAAAATTAATAAAGTCTACAAATTTATAAAAAATAATTGCTGGGATAGCCAAATTACAATTTCATGATCAATCTTATAATGTGAAAACACAAAGAAAAATAAAATCTATTATAATTGTTCTTAATAATATAAAAAATGTTTTTTCTGGCATAATTTAAAAAAAATATCTTCTTTGCTTTGAAGTCAGATACTTCTGACGGTTTTTAGCTTTAACCTTATCTACTCGGAGCTCAGTTTAATAAACAGAATATTTTAATGATCTGATTAGGGTTGCAAGTGAACAACCGAGATTTATGGTTGGTAGTTATTAAATCAAAAAGCTTCAAGTTAGAAACTCAAAAGGTTAAAATTAAGCTCTAAAAATCAAATTTCCTTACCGCAACCTATTGAAATGTTTATTGAAATAACCAAAAAAACAATATTTATATAATAGACAAACCAACGATGGGCACATTACCATCAGCCTAATCAATCATTTTGCCTTATACTTTTCAATCAAGACCAGGATAAATAAGTTTTGATCATGTGTGAGTCCGGTAGCAGTTCGGCCTTCTTTCAAACCGATGTGAAGACCAAGGAAGGAGAAATGAGAAATTAACAAAATTACAACAGAAACTAAAATCCAAAACTGAAATCTGATAGATTCTATGAAAAGTATTGTATTATTATAGCGAATAATGCGACTTAGATAATGCATACAATGGTAGTGCTCAGTAGAGACGCTTTTCTAATTTTTTACAAAATTCAAATTTCTGCTAATAATAAAAATATTTTTTAAGTAGTCGCACAATACTGAGAACTAAAATCACTCGCAATTTAAATTTAAATTGTAACTTTAGTCTCTAAAAAATTGTAAGTAGTATTACCAGGTGCTTGATCACAAACTAAAGCTACCAACATCAATAACAAACCGCTGAGTATATGTAAAATACAAAGAGTGATTTTAACATTATTCAAAGATATAATTGAGACTTAAAAATTCAAAAAAATAATTATAATTAATAAAGAACCTGAAAGCACTACCGAAACTAGACATAAATCATTTGATAAGCTGCTGCCACTCATCTTTAAAGTATTAATTCGAAAACTAGAATGGCCGTCAGTGACTGAGTGACTATGTCTATGATCAAAATAATTTGATTGAGGCGACATCCTGGGATAAAAATATAAAATTATCTAATGATAATATTATCGTCTATATAAAGGTATAAGCAATGGCAGTTACACGGCTGTGAGGCCAAAATCCTTAATTACAGTGTCTAAACATTCAGGAATACTGAAGTGATGCTTTATACCAAGTTGCAAACTGCACAGATGTGCTCCATTAAAACTTGACCAAAATAGGCGAGATTTTCGTCTAGGCAATGATTTAAGGAAAATAAAATATATGGCTGAAATAATAGTCTGAACCAGCGCGCAAAGTGCGAGAAGATAAAATTTAAAATTTATAGATATTGCTATAAATATTGTTATAAAACATATAAATTCAATAAAACCAGTCAAAAATGGTTATCAAGTTAAAACATAGAAGATTAATGAAATCAATAAATGAAATCAAATTCTATATGATGTAAAAAAAATTTTTGATTGGGAAAAATAAATATTAAGGGAAAAAGTTCTAAAATGTAAAACTTAATTTTAACACATTTATTGTCAAAAAACCCTAAATTTTATTTTATAATAATAACTGAGCTACCATCATTAACTGAGTACCAAAGTATCATTTAATTCTTCACAGTGGAAATATGAATATTTTAGTATTATTTCAAAATATTAAAATTTCATTTAAATTATTATAATTCCAATATGCCACAAATTTTATTTCTTAATTATGATAAGCACATAGCGTTTTGCCTTATCCCAAAGTATCATTAAATCCTTCACGGTGGAAAATGCAATGTTTTAGAATTAGTATAAAATATTTAAATTAAATTTAAATAACCTTTATTTCAAAATGCTCTTTATTTTTCTGAGATATTCACTTTGAAAATTTTAATACAAAAAATAAAGTATTCAATATTTTATTCTAAATTTACAAACCTTAATTTTAAAAAACAGGTTTTTATTTAATTAAATGGGTTGATTGACCTGTAAATTCTTCAGAAATATTTAACTAATAGTCGGGTAGGACTTAAAGATATTCAGCTTTAAAACCAAAAATAAGAATTTAAAAATTTTTCAAAATATTAAAAATTTTTCAAAATATTAAAAATTTGATATAGAAATTATTCAAGAATTGATGGAAACATCTGATAAAATATTTAAATAATTTTCAATAAAAGGACACATTACTTTAAGAAAATACCTAAGAAAAATGGATGATCAACAGGGAAATCTATTATTTCACAACGTTGGGGATAAAATATATAAATTCGAGTGCAACTATCAACAAAATCTAATAATTAAAGAAATTAATTTTTCGGGAAGAACATTCCGTTTAGTAATGGCATTATCCTTAATTGAAACTTTGATTAAAGATTTAACGATATTCGATTTAAATATTAAAAGAAATGTCTTTAGAACTAAAACGTATGAAACAATAATGAATACATTCAGAATTCGAAATGAAATCGGTAACGAAATATTCTTAATAAAAAATCGAGAAACTTATATAATTAAACTGGTTAGATTAGAAGCTGGAAGGTTCAAACCACAAATCCGATTTCCTGGACACATTATACCACAAATTATTGAAATTCTTAATTCATTTAATGGCAGATACTTCAAAACAATTCAAACAACTCCGAAAATATTTCATTTTGGAACATTTAGCATTCAGTTTGAACTAAAGAATGATTTAGGAAATCGCCATTTATTTATATCCAAAATTGAAAAAGATTCATACACTTCATTGAAACTACCTGAAGACAGTTGGTCAATAACCAAAGATATGATTGAAGACTGCATAGATGACAAAGCTCCTAAAAGCAATTCGAAAAACTAAATATTGGAAGAATTTGTGAATCAAAACAATAACAAATTGCAAAACTTATAAATATTAAGCGATTATCTCCAAAATATTTAGCTCTGGGAAGCTGAGTCTGAAAATTTAATTTTAATGGTAAAAAGCACTACATAAAAGAATTTTGATCTATATAATTGGCGAATCATGAGAGAAATCTAATTTTATAGAAATGTTTATAAATATTATTTTCATAAATACAATCATCGGCATATTAAATTTAATTTCTCAAAAAATTTGAAACATATTGTTTATTTCAAATTAATCTTTTAAAAATTATAATTTAGAATACTTTCATTATAAATTCTGAGAGTTTAGTAGACTGAAGAATTATTAAAATAAATGCATATTGGTTTATATAAAGATTAAAAGAAAAGTAAATTTTTTCAAACAAATTGAATTTTAAAATTTATGAAGAAACAATTATACTTTGTTCTTTTAAGATATGCCAAATATTAAGCAAATTTATTTATTTAGCCTTAAGATTAGAGAGATTTATTTGTGACCAAAAATGTTTAGCCAAGTGATTTTAAGATTATAAATAATCAAATCAATGATACTAAATAAATAAATATCAAAGAATAGAAAAATATTTTGAGTTATTGAAGCCTGAAGTTGGAGTTTTCAATGCGCATTTACAAACATAATGGAAATTTTTTGTTTTACGGTCACTGATCCGGACATACAGTTCAACGAAAATGAAGGAAAATTGTCGTTTAATTTTAACTATATAAAAATTATAGTTTTGGGAGATATTTTGGAAAGTGAATTGGTTTCACGCTTGATAATAATCTG
>JAQIWP010001277.1:0-16122 GCA_034695525.1 Euzetes globulus
TTTAAAGCTTCAATTTATGGCTACTCTTGACCTATAGATGTCAGGTCTGTTTTTCTTAGATTCCTGAAACAGCTATATTAGTGACAAACAAACACTTCATTTGTTATTAATTTGTATTTAAATTAATTTTTAGCTAAATTTCGATTAAATAAATGAGTTTTTAGTTTTTAAATCTTCTGTTTATTTATTGTTTGCGTCTAAGTTGTGATGAGCTTGTTTATTTTCTAATATTTGCCATAATTTTAAATTTTAGATAAGATGTCGAAAAATAACTCAAAAGAAATGGTATTTAATTGTATTTATTGATAATTTTATTGATATATTTGTCCAGAAATCTCTTAATTCGGACCAAACGAAAGCCAATTCGCCGAACATTAAGAAAGTGTTTATTCAAAGAGATTATAGCGACGGAACTGATGTCAAGTTTCAGATGAAATTCCCGCAAGAATTGGAAGAACATGTGAACAGAATAACTGATTTTATTGATCAATGCATTAATTGTTTGTATGAACCGACAGATCGACAGACAATCGTTCGAACACTTAATCGAAACATTGAATAGTATTTATTCAGAGGCCGAACGGATGAGTGGCCGGACCTGTTGTGAGAGCTGTTTCGCGTGTCTGACCGCTTACTTGACTTATGTCTGTTTCGACACATATTATGACAAAGTATTTCATATAATGTCAACGCAATTATCTATTGTAACCATTGATTGTTTAATGTCTTCAGTGCCTGAAAAAGATTTCTGCATTTATTGCCGAACAAAACGATACGGTTTGGAAACCAAGAAATCTTTATGTCACGGATCCCATCGAAAGGGGTCTCCGAGTGATTGAGATATCGATCTTTGAGCCGCAGACAGACCACTCAAATGCAGACAATTCTAATTCCATTACCAACAATAGAAACGCTTAAATTAATTATCACTTCCCAACTCATTATTAATACTTTTATTCTAATGTTTTCATTGGTTTTTCATAATGTAATCAAATTGTATTAAATGTCTCGTAATCTTCTAATTTTTAACCTGAGTATAAAATTAACCCCAAAAATAATTTAAACCAATCAATAACCAGAGGAAAATCTTGGAGAGAGAGAGAGAGAGAGAGAGAGATCTTGGTGAAATCCATGGTTCAACAGTTTTGAACTATAGATTCTTTGAAATAAGTTTAAAAATAATTCAAACAATATAAACTGGCACATAATAGATATTTTCTATATATTTGTCAATTGATTAAATTTTACAAATTATAAAATTAAAGTGACGAGGGTCTCTATAGGTCTCTAGTTAACTTAATTGATCTGATAACAATTGAACTTTACGAATTCTAGGTTAATTAAATAGAGATAAGCCTAGAGCATCTTTGCTTAAAAGGTTAATAAACATGTGTTTATGATTGTCGATGGACAGAATCAGTGGGAAGAGTTGATGGATGATTTTGATGGACATTTAAAGTTAAGTTTACTTTTTGGCTCTCAGTCTGACAGAGAAGACATCTTTTGAGCACAAATTCAACAAATATTTTGTTTTCTTTCTTTCAATTTATCTTAAATTCCTTGAAATGATTTGAATTTTTTTAGTTTAAATTAATTTAAATTATGTTTTAATTGCAATCAAATTAAGTCAAAATATTTTTATACCTCATATTTGACCTCAAAATTCATTAATTTATTAAAAATCTTAAGTAATTTTCAATTGTTTTGAAAAGATTTTATCATTTTATTCAACACTGGATTTAATGACAATTAATGGCAGATATTTGTCGACGAATGACATCGAATTCACCGAAAAAATCTTCGATGAAATAAAAGCATTTACTGAAAGACAGAGTTATAAAAGGTATTAATTTAAAAAGTGCCTTGATTGATGAGCTTGTTCATTTTTTCCATTCAAATGAACTAATTATAAATTTGATTCAATAGTGTACTCGTATTTCCACCACTTCTTAGACGATATCGTTATCTCTTCCATGAATTGACACAAAGCTATTTCGGAGACATTTTGGAAACGGTTTCGATTGGAACAGAAGGTAATCGACGGCCACTTCTTTATTACAAATCTGCTATTAATTCGAAACAAATGTCACAAAATATCGAAATCGATTCTAACCATCATTTGGTCGACTCTTCACTTTCGGTCTCTGATGTGAAACCCAAGAATTGGAGGAAAAGCAGCAAAAATTCAAACAAAGCTAATGATCGAAGACATCGGAGACCTGATATGAAACTTTATGTTCCGCCCAAAGCAAAGAACAGCTCTGCCGATGAAACTGAAGATCAAAGCTCTGCTCAAAATTGTGACCAAAAAATGTCTGAAACAATCGAAGGTCTATCAGAACTGGAAATAAGTGATTCTAGTCATCTAAAAGATCACAATTGTCTCACTTTATGTTCAAACCATTGCATTGAAAGCGACAAAAGTAAAGACATGACGGCAACGGATGATCCCAACCTACACACCCATTATAAGGTCAATAATGAAGAGGCGGTCGAAGAGAGTTCGTGGGACTCACTGTTCGATGAAAACGGCGATTGTATTCGACCCGAATTCGTCGACAGAGTTAATGATCTGATTTGCAACAAAAATTGTGATTTGAAATTAGAAAAGCCTCGAATCGATTACTTTAGTTTCCAATACAATGAACCCGAATTCGATAACTCAGAGTTCGCTCACATTCTCGAAGTCTATGACTTCGCCGTCGAATTGAAAACTCAGGACATAATGACCTCAATTTCAGTCTTCAAGTATTAAAACTATAAATTATACAAAATCAAGTCATTTGAAGGCTTCCAATATCTGATCCAAAAGGTTTCGACATATTTTCTGATTATTTGGCAGCTTTTGACAAAAACTTAGGCATCCTTTCAGTCAATCAGACCTTATAATGAGTCTGGAAATATCCACTTTATTAGTCGATTATAAGGTCACCCTTCTAATTCACTTAAAGTATAACCCAATTTCTAAAAGTTTGCGAGCTTGGACACTCTTTTAGCAGCTAACTATCTTGATCAATATTTGTTTTGAATAATTGACAAAAGGAAGATAATATGAGAAATCAACCGATGACTTGATTTGTGACTTTTGTATGGATTTGATTGTAATTAAATGATTTTAATAGTTCTCGTGATTTTGACGTCAAATGGGTTGACGACAGCCACGCTTTGATAGTCTTTTCCAATGCAAACGCAGCCAACGAAGCCCTCAAATATGTTTACCCAAACATCAAATTACGTCCACTCTCTCAGGCCATCAGAGAGTCCAAACTGAAGGCTCGCAAATGTTCAGGTCTTCCATTGAATTCCAATTAATAAGGATTTTGAGACGAATCTCATTTTTGTTTATTGTTCAGAATTTCTGCAGCCCTACAAACAAAGGCCTCAAACCAGTGCTTCGTTGGCCCGAAGATTAGTCACTCAATCACTTGGTCTCAGAGAAAGGATATCTCCGGAACAGAGGGCAGCGGAGAGGAAAAAGTTGGCCGACGCTAAAGGTTTGCCTCCTTTTCCATAAAAGTTTATAAGCATTTAATGGTTTAAAACTTTAATTTAAAATTTTGTTAAACAGAGAAAAAACGAATGGCTATTAAACAAGGGATCGATGTTTGGGAAGGAAATGTTTCTTAAAATAATGCCTCACTTATATTGATGTCTAGTATTTGATAATTTGTTAAATTTGTTTATTATATACCGTTAACGAAAATAAATCTAAATTTTGTGAATAAAAACCAAACGATGTTTGCATTGGACTTACAAGAAGTCATTTAAATCAATTGTCAGTTTGTTTGACAGCAAATACTCAGTCATATCGGAATCGAATTCCATATTCAGTACAATCTGTTCATCGATTGCATACAAGCCTTCAGTGATTGGGTCCTTCATATCTGACATCAGTTGGTCGTCAATCGGATGCATTTCCTCTATTTCGTCCAAAAATTTGGGATCAACTTCAGGATCGGTGACAACCGATTTGACCATTTGCTCCGATTTCAAATTTGATGTGTCTTTGGTTTGGGCTTTCTTTTTGATCTCTCCCTTCACTCCAAACGAATGTTGAGATCCCAATCGCAAGACATTACTGACATTCCCGAAGGCCTTCCGCGAAGACTTTTGTAGTGGTGTCTTCTTTCCAGGACATATTGGAGTATTCACTGGTTTCTTCACACTTTGGCTCATTTCTTATACAAATTGAAATCAGTTAAATTCAAGATCAATTCAATTACAAACAAATGTATAAATTATTTAAAAAACAGTTCACCTGATGTTTGAATTTTGTGTGTCATTTGTCTGGCATTCAACTGATCCAAAATATGATTTTCCTGCTCTAAAGTGATTGACGACATATTTCACTTCAAAATCGTTTTGTCTTAAAGTACAGAACAGAACCTCTTTATTGGTAAAACTGATTCAAAACTAATTAAATCCGAGTTAAAAAGAAATGACAAAATTACGTGATTTAAGGTATAGAGTCGTTGAGTGCAAACATTTGAATGAAATGCGCCAAACGTTTGAATCGACTCCTTATATACTGTGCGCACAGACTTCAACAATGGTCTGAATCAGCTGCTCCTATCATAATAATCAGGGTCATTTCATTTTTCGACCTTCAATCAAAGGTTTGAAAACTTGTCTGAATTGTGAATTTAATTAAAGTAATAGACTTATTATAGTTGATTAATAAAAGTCAAATAAAGTTGAAACTGGAGTCGAGTTCTTGGCAATCAATACGACACTACATGCATGAAAATATATAAATCAATGTTATGCTTAATCATCAAGTTAAATGTCCAGCCTCTTCCACCAATT
Source organism: Euzetes globulus (assembly GCA_034695525.1). Taxonomy (NCBI): domain Eukaryota; kingdom Metazoa; phylum Arthropoda; class Arachnida; order Sarcoptiformes; family Euzetidae; genus Euzetes; species Euzetes globulus. The sequence goes on from JAQIWP010001277.1 coordinate 4,807, forward strand.
AATAGTGAATGATGTTTGAAGACAGTTATAATTTGATGTGTTTTTCCTTTTAAGAGTTCAATAAATTTTGATTTTTAAATGATTTAAAGTCGAAAATTCAAATGAATGTTAAACTTATTCATAAGAAAAGAGAAAAGTCTCTGACATTAGAAACACTTCCGACTGATATCTTGTATGTAATTCTTAGTTATTGTGATATCAAATGTTTGTTATCATTGAGTCGTTGTTCAAAAAAATTATATCACTTTCTCAAAAACGATGACTACATTTGGCTTAAAAAAAGTTTAGAAACTTTAGCGACAAATGAAAGGTCGGAACAGATGATAATCCGTTGTTTCCGTCTTTTGTCTCCTTTGGAAAAATGTAGAATATCTGCCAACTGGAAGAATGGCGTCTATTCTGAAAGATATCTAATAAGACATAAAACAAGGTCTTAATCCAAGACTTGTTTCGTAAAATGTTTGAAATAACCCTTTCGTCGACAGATATCTTCCATGGATTTGTTTGGATAATCAGTTCTTATGGTTTACAAAAGGCAACTCTATCTTTAAATACAAAAGAAATGTGAAGAACCGGTCCCTTAATCGGAGCTTCTTTTCGAATACACCAAATGAAGATATCTGTCGTTTTGTTGTCAAAAATGGTTTTGTCGTTTCTGGCGGACGGAAAGGTTCGATAGCTGTTTGGGACAAATTCAGTGCCAAACAAAAGTGTTTTGCAAAGAGTCTTCACTTAAATGATATCAATTCTGTGGACGTTTGTCCACCAAATCTGATAATTTCGGGCTCAAAAGACCAGACTTTAAAGATTTGGTCTCTAATTAATAATAATTTTAATACAAATTCAGTTTTGATGCATAAAAACACAATTGAAGTGAACGACAGGATATGGAATGTGTCCGTAAATGACTCACAAATCAGTGTAATAGTTGGAAGTGCCGGTTGTGGTCAACGCAAACCACTTCTTATGTATGACATCGAAACGTATGGATTATTTGTTTTTCGTTTATTATTCCTCACAAAATTACCATTCATTTTACAAAAAGGGGTCAAATCTTGAATGAATTCGGAACTAATTATCAAAGAGGAGCCGGAGTTTTGCACTCCATTTGGGAGTCAAATAATGAAATTTTAAGCTGTGGTTATGACAGTTGTGTTCGTCTTTGGGATATCAGAATCCCTCAAAAATGGTAACAATTGTAGAACTGTTGAAATCATTTTTAATTAAAATTTATGAATCCTTAAGTGTGACTGAATGGGAAGATCCGGACGACTCAGTCATATATTGTATTGCTTCCGACCATTTCATGACTATATTATCGGGAACTGCAAGATATGGTTTGACCAGACTTTGGGACAAAAGATACACAAAGAAATGCATTCAAATGTATTACGTCGGCAAAAATAATAGTCCCGTTTATTGCCTTTCTTTTGATGGAATGTCTGCATATATAGCACTCGAATCTTCTATTAATTTATTGAATTTTAATTTATAAAATTATAATAATCTAAAACTTATTCAAATTAATTGGTCAGTCGTTATACCAGTCAAGGAATAAGACAGTGAAGGCCAGAGTAGTGATGAAAAAGAGAAGCCATACTCTAAAGCCGGCGTTCTTTTTCATCGCTTCCCTTAGCTGTTGATTTCCTCCTCTAATGTTTTCTGTAGAAGATATGGTCAAATCGCTCAGTTTATTCAAATCGACTTCTTGTTTAAGGACATTATCAGTAAATATCTCCTGAAGTCTTGCGATTTCTATGACTTTGAGTTCAATATCCTTGACCTCATCGCTCAGGGAATTCATTTGTTTATATAAGTGTTGGTTTTCTTCTTCGAATGCTTGCAATTCATGTTTAGTCAGCTCTAACTGTTGGTATGTCTGCTCATTGTTGTCGGCACTGGTGCTCACTATAACATTCTTCGTTTGGTTACCGTTTTTCTGTTCATTTTCATCTGTCTTTCCCTCAACTTCTCTCAAATCATTAAAAGCTTTATTTTCTTTGTCCTCTTCTTTTGAATTTAATTCGATTGGATTTGAGTTGAGTTTTGTTGAGATTTCAATCGACTTATTTGAGGCAATATTTCCCAAACGGAGAAGTCGTTGCTTTTCGACGGCTCTCTTAATTCTTATGGCCTTCTGTTGGCTATGAATATCACAAACATTTTTGAGATATCTTTCTATTAAATCGATTACATTATTTTGATGTTCACTTAATTGACTTTTTGCTCTCCTTTTGACTAATCAATAATTAATTAGTAATTTTACCATTTTTTTGACAATTTATCCAAACCTTCATTTCTCAAACACTTGAGAGCCTTTTCGTTACAAATTTTAATAAACTGTTCCACGTCTTCGTCGATTTCATCCCGTTCTCTGTCGGTCATCATTGAGGCCAATGACAGCAAAGGACTGCTATTTGTTTACAATTAATCCATAAATAAAAAAGATAATGATTTGAGTCTTCAAGACTTACTAGATATTTATGTAATCCTTTCGATTTTCAAGCAAATAGTTCTTCATATCAGTTATCGATTTAATCAAGTCTTTGGCGTTTCGGTTAAATTCTTTGATTTTGTTTCGATTGAAATCATTTCTATTTCTCTCTTCATTTGTCTTTTGGTTTGACTTTTGAGAAATAATTTCTTTGATTTCTTTGTTGTTTTGTTTAATTGTTTGCAAACAACTCTTAAAAACATTGGTTTTGTTCATTATCTCGAGAATCGACGGAACGCTCAAAACATGCACTGATGCAACAAATAAACACAGAGTCTAACATACCCTCAAATTCCTTTTTTAGTGTCTTTACATTCAAATAGTTTGAAACAAATAGAAAGACAAGGTCGATAACAATAATTGTTGAAATGGTCTATGTCAAGTCACGCAATACCATTAATTATCACTTAATTATTTTAATTCATTTCAACAATCGATTCTATTTTAATTAACAAAGTTTGACTGTAGCACAATTGCCTGGTTGTCAATGGGTTTGATAGGATTTGGCAGCAGATGGGGTGAGTGGTCACACGTGTTGTGGTTTATGTTGACATAAGTTCATTGCGTTTAAAAAATTGTTCAAAATTAAAGTCAACGGTTTAGTAGTGTTTGGGCCGTCGTTGAGACAAGTCGTGAGTTAATGTGGTGTTCCTCTTGACGAGGATTTTCCTAACCTAACCTTTGCTGCTCAAAGCAGTTACCTTTCTCTTCCTACCATTAATGGTGTGTTGTATGTCAGTTCTGACCATTAATTGGATAACATTAGAAGTAACTGACATCAACTATTGACTCACGTCTTCGCCAACACTACTCGTGACCACACTTTCATCTGAAAGACATTAAATTTCGGTCTTTTAACGAAAGTCTCACGAAAATAAAATTGCATTGAATTACACTTACGATCACATTAACAGACAATTAATGGATTAATGTGTATTAAAGCAGACATTATCTCAGATTAATCACAAATGAAGTTTTTCCCAATCATTTGGATAACAGTTTTGTTTAGTGGTCTCATTGAATGTGAGTCCAATCAAAGCCAAGACTGTTTGAAAGACCACTTTTGCCCCGAAGAGGACTACGGCCCGCAATCGCCTTATATTCCATGCGATTATTTGTATGCAATTGTATTTCAATTAGTTATTCAGTAATATTTTGATTGACAGACCGATTGAGTTCTTGGAATGTGAGGAATTGGTTGACCACAAGGGCAACGAAACGGCCAAATCTCAGACCGGATTCGGATGTACTAAAGTGACTAATTTTATTATCAATAAAAAATTAAATGTTAATAGAGTTAACCTTTAGTTCGGGGGTCAGAAGCACGAGGACATGCAGTACAGTGCCCGCAATTGTACGGTTTTGGAAGGCATACAATGTTTTGGTCCTAAATATTTTCTCAAAGAAGGCTTTCCATGCGTTCGGTCAGTCCTTTGATGTTTTTATGCTAAACTAAGAGCTCAAAAATAGTATTACAGGTATTCGGGCCATTACTTCGTGACGACATTACTTTACTCACTCTTATTGGGATTCTTGGGAATGGATCGCTTCTGTCTAGGTCATACCGGCACTGCTGTCGGCAAACTCTTGACATTAGGTGGGGTCGGCATTTGGTGGATCGTCGATATTGTTCTTTTAGTCACTGGACATCTTATGCCAGAAGACGGCAGTCAATGGATGCCAAACGCCTAACTTATGACTTAAATGTACATAATTTGTCGAATAAATTCATTCAAATCTTTTAAATAGTTTGCAAATCCTTTAAAATTAAGAAAAGTAACAATTTTTAATGAGATTCTCATTTTGATCTACCCTAAAATCCCACCTATAAGCCCCCCCCCCCGGTTATCTAAAAAAAGAAATTTCAGCAGAATTATGACCTGCGGGTTATCTGTGGGGGTGCGGGTTATACAATACAATAAAGATAAAACCGAATTGCCTGACCTATGATTACCCGCAATACTAAGTGATATTGAGCAAATGGGGGCAATACTATTGAGATACCATTGCCTTAATTTTGGGTACAATTCTCGTCAATATTTTCTAGTTGTAATTGAGACCAAGATTTTCAATTTTTCAGTTTTAATAACCAATTGTTGTTTTTGGGAAAAATTTTGACCAATTTTACAATAGTTGTCTACAACAGAAAGCAGTTTATGTGCGACGGCTTTCAGAACCGGGATTTATAAACCATTTTTGTTTATAACCGATTGTTTCTAAGCAGCATCTTTATCATTACAGCCCCATAGGATCTACCGGTGCATCCAATTTGACAAAATTATATCCGATATTGTCTATAACCGGAGTTTTTATATCCGGTTTATATTGTATTATATTATATCTGTTTAGGCTAATCCTAATCCCCAAATAATATCTCTCTGATTGGATGTTTAATACTATTATGCTATATTAAAACATTTACATATGCGGGTTATACGCGGGTTATCTATTGGTACTAAAAGGTTTATAAAATAACCCCATTTTTAAGGGTGCGGGTTATACGCGGGGTGCGGGTTATAGGTGGCATTTTAGGGTACTAAAATTTGTATCGAATTTGTAGATATTTTATTGCAAGTCAGTGTCCAGTCGGCCATCTTTAAGCAAAATTTTGGTTAAATCGTTGAAAATGAAAATTATATTTTTCTTTAATTTTTACTTTAAATCAAGTGTAAATTTTTTCAAGTTAAAACTGGACTTATCCGGTTTATATTAGATTTTCCGGTTAATTACTAAAAAGACTAAAACTTCCATAAAAATGTTATCGCTCTTTCTTTCAAATTTTAGAAAGATCTCCCTTTACCCTGTTATCAGTTAAATAATTGAAGCTCTTGCTTGGGTTTAAATATTATAAATGGAGATTGTCATCACTAGCCTGGTTATTGTTCAGCTAAGAAAACAGACTCAACACAAAGTTATCTCATTTTTCTTATTATTGATTCTGTTGAGCAAAAAGACTTAAAGATAACACTTTTAAGGAATTTGTTCCTAAAAATGATTTTAATCTTTCAATTTTTGTTAATCTTTAAGAAAATATTTGAAGTAATTTTATATAATAAACATTTTATGGTCAACTTTTTTTGTGCCATTCCCCGGGAGAATCTATTAATTTGACAACATTGAAAGTTTGGCAAAACAAACCCCTTGGGTCAGCCATACGGGAAACTCCAGATGCAAAAAACCTAGAGAAATAGATTTCAAAGGGATTTGGATAATCTCCAAATTTATACTTTCTTTGATAAATTGTGGTATAAGACTGTCATATAAAATGTAAGAATAAAATTCAAAATAAATAAATGATCTTAACCAAATTAAATTTTAATTTAATTTAAACTTTCAGATTCACTTAAAAATTAATTGAATAAATATTGTTTTAAATTTGGATTAAGAGAAGGGAACTTACTTTTGTCTTAAAGGAGTGTTTGGAATGACATTACTTTCACTGTTACTATAAGATGAATCCAAATCAGTATTGGAGTCATAATCGATTGATTTTTCAATTGTTTCGGAAGATATTATTGAAATCAATGATAAAAGTAAGAGCGAAGCACTCAATACAGTTAGGGATATAACACTTTTTGGATAAGAGACGCTTTTCCCGCACTTCATCTTTGGTTGCAATGATGAGGAATCAGAATAAATAGCAATCAAAAGAAGAATAAATAAAAAGAGCGAACAATCGCTAAATCACTGCTTAATAATATACGAGTGTTTGGAGTGTCGGCCAAACGGATGCCAAAAGCATAGGAAATGTGCGATCAAAAGCTGAGATCAGAAAAATAGAGAACAGTTGACAACAAATAAAGTTTATATAGAATACAGAATTTCTGCTCAAAAGAATAGTTAAGCCGAAGCCGATTGCGCTCAACAGCGTTGGATACCTGTGCCCACACGTCATGCTCTGATGCGCCCAATCGTTGCCAATCATCGCCAAACACTTAATTGTCTCTTAAATATTGTCAATATTTGTACTCATATTTTTCGTTTCAATACTTAATAATCATTGAGTAAATTACTATTGGAATCATAAAAGCTATTTCTCAATCAAATTCTGTCTAATAATTTGATTCATTGCTATATTCTCTAATCATATCGATAGTAAAGTTATCGATGAGGAGAATTGTTTGGTCTGGACAAATTTAATTTCCATGAAAACTCATTTATATAATTATGGATTCAAGTAATAAAAAGAAATTTCATTTCATTTATGTAATCAAACTCTTCACTCGAGTACTGTCTCTTTTGCTCAATTTTACGAGTAAGGATGTTATAAACGACAAGTTGATTTCGCTAAAATTAAGAGCTCTTACCAAATAGTTAGATAACCTTTCATCTAATAACACATTCTTCAAACCTAATAACTTTTAATATCTCTTTCTTATATTTAATAAACAAATTTTCCAAAAAAAGATAAAACATTTTAATGCAATTATTTTTAATTTTTACTAGTTCCACCATAGATTAGACAGAACCTTAACATTAACTAAGACCAAACTATATATCTTAGAACTATTTTACAATCGTTAAAATCGAAATTTATAAGATCCTTGTTGATTTGTGTAATCACAAATTTTTTAAAAAATTTAATTATAGGCCATTTTTGAAAATAATTTTAAAGTAAATTTTCAGTTTTATCTGAATATATTGAAATTAGTAATAGAAGTAAGTTGAAAAATCTTCAATAATAAATGCTTAAAATGGTTGTGTGTGTGCAATAAATTTGCAACCCTACCCCATAAGTAAAGTGAATTTAATATTTTTAATGGCTACAATAAAAAGTTATAAATTATATGATTGTATTAAATCTGTATTACTCTGACATATGTGAGAACCTTTGAAAAGTATAACAAATTTTTATGTTTTAATTGGTTCCGAATTATTTTAGTCAAGTAATCATCATATATGTCCTCAGATTTATAGACATAACAAATTGAAACAAAAACAAAGCCATTTGAATATAACAGACATTACTTTTATCTTAATAATGAGATTCATTTTACTGTCGGGTAATCTTAATAAAGAGATGGAATAAAATTATTGAAGTACAGTATGATTCGGAAAAATGTGGTTATCGACAAAACCAGCTATCGGTTAATCATTATAAACCCCCTTTTGTTTCAATCTTATATTATTTTATATCCATGTTATACTTTTGATTGCATATAAATCAATTTTTATAAAAATTAATAGTTAATAAACTTGAAATTATTGCTGGCCAGGTAAAATTTTATAAGGGAGACATTTTCGAACATTTTTACTACGCTTCGCGAGAGAGGTTAAATCCAAATTTTTGATCATGGCAAATAAATGGCCACTATTACAACTACTGTATAATGGACCATGCTTAATAATTTTGAGTTTTATTCATTCTATAAATCCATTTCAAGCAATTACAATACACATAATCAATAATCATACACAAATATTTTATAGTTAAATAAATACAATTAAATAATTTACTAAATAACCAACAAATGTTTAATTGTAAAAGAATTACACTGTATATACCATTAGATAGATTCCGCCTTTTGCCCGGTTTATTATTATATATTTCACAAAACTAAATACAACAAAAAGTATCATTTAGCCAAAATATAATGTGCTTGGCATATGATTAACAATATAGTTACTTGGTAGAAATTTGATCAGAAATTTGATCTGATTTATCTGTTTATATCTTGGTGAATATATTGAAACTCAAGAGACAAATAACTAAAATTTTTATAACAGTCGCTTACATTCCCGAAATATAAGATAAGATTTTTCCGAATATATAAAAACTTTATAAAAATATGATTTAGTTTTTGGTAGTTTTTGGTAGTTTTTGGTAGTTTTTGGTAGTTTTTGGTAGTTGTGTTGATTAATGATTAATAAAAACTGAAACAATATTGTTTTCGGAAAAAAACTATTTCCGATCAGCACAGAAGAGACTGAATGACCAGACTCTCCGACTATGAGCATTACATTAGTTAACATGCTCGTGCTGATAATGGGAAATAGTTTTTTTCCCGAAAAAAATATTGTTTCATATCTTAATAATGTGTTTCAATATAAAATATCGCAGTTAGCCATCAAACATAAGTCGTATAAAAAACTTTAAATTGTAAATATTTTTACAGTTTTTATTAATCTTTATAAAAATATGTTTCCAAATAAAATAATTGCGTTTCAATTCTTTAATAAATGTTAAGAACAGAAGAAATTGAATTAAATTGAATTTCATTTTAAATTTGTACAAAATTCGAAAAATTGTTGAATACTTTATTTTATTTCTATTATTATGAATGAAATTTCAGCCCATAAATGAGTAAATAATATCCATGTTATGATAAATTAATTTATCAGACTTAGAAGGAATTGCCAAGGGACGAAACCTAAGGGGGTATAAGGGTAGGGTAAAATGGGCGGTTCGTTCGGCAGCAATTTTTGAGAGGAGATTCGTTATAATTAAACTCATTTATTTTTCAAATATTCTGCTTTTCCTAAAGTTATCTATTAAATAAAATTGATTGATCAAGCTAATTCGAATATTAAACAAATTAATTAATAAGCATTTTACATTAAAGATTATTTATATAAATTTTTGAAAACACTCTAGGAAGTTTAAATGAATAAACTGAATAAAACTAAGCTATTTAAGTATTGGGATTGAGTTACCATAATAAAATATTAAATAATAATAATTGATTTTTTGCTACTTTTCAATAGAAGCTCAGAGGAACCATCCATTAATTTTTAATTAATATAAATAAATAATTATCAATCATCCCATAAATATTGTTAAGCTTATATGACCATCATTTTTAAAAATAAATTTGAATACCTTTGAAATATTTCACTAATCAGTGAAATGAAAGTTTATTTTTTTAAGAAAAAAAAAAGGAAACCAAAAAAATAAAAACAATGAACCGGTTGTTTGACAGCAATTGAGACAGAATTACATAATTGATCGCTTTTGTTGTCTTTCCCATCGGTATTAAAGCTGTTATTTTAAAGAATGACACTTTGATAATAAGGAAAAGAAAACGACAGACAATTCAATTGTGTTTATAACAAAACGTACCTTAATAAAAGATAAGTTAGAATCACCAAAAAACACATTTCCAACAAAAATGAGTTCGGATTAGGGAAGTAGTGGTAAATAAATAAAGGTATGTTTAAAAAAGTTATCGTGGAAAATTACCAAATTCACTGTTAAGCGGTAAATGATTGTAATTAAAAGGTGATGAAAAATTATTTTAGAAAATCAATCATTGTTAATTATTTTCAATGACAGCATTGTTCAGGTTTAAACATTGAATAAGAAAGGTTAGACTTAACATGCTTTAAAATAATTGAAAGATGAAGATTGAAAAATACCCAAATATAGGACAAAATTAAAGAGTTGTAAATTATTGGAAACTTGTAAATTACTATCTAGATAGAAGCAGCAAATGCTAAAGGTGAAAATTCTATTGAACAAAATATATAAAAAATCAAGAAATTCAATTTTTAAAATATTATTAAAAATAAGTCGGAGTCATATGTTTAGAGAATAAAACTTGTCAGTGATTTTTGCATAAATTAAAATTCAAGTCTTGATACGTAAAAGTTAATAATTCTCGGTTTACGCAACATTTTGACCATGTGCGTTATTTGGAATTCAATGAGAAACAAAAGTTGTTTCTAAACAATAATTGAAAACAAAACGATAGAAAACAAGTAAAGAAAATCAAGAATAAACAAATCGAATTTCAGTCAGGAGTGGGCAAAAAGATATTTATAAACTACCCACATAGTTTTGAGTTTAACCAGAGATCCTTTAGATTTAACTATTATTGGTTTCTAATTATGAAATTTTGCAGTGCTCTGGACAGTTCATTTTATCTTTTTATTTTTTGAAGATTTCCAATTTTTAGTAAACTTTACTTTCCATAATCACCTGAATTTGTTTGTCAGACTTGACCTGGTACGTTGGCCGCCCCTGCTTTCAGTCTATATTAATTACACTTCAATTCTGTGAGCAAATGTTCAGACACTGAATAATCAATGAAATTATTTAAAATTAGAATCTCATGAATTGTTTTCAGACTTAATTGAATTTCTAATTCAAGTTTAATCCGAAAGAATAAAGGATTAACTTGCAAAAATAATTCTAATCTCCAATTTTAACTGAAAATTAATTTCATTTAAAGATTGGTAATTAATTTAACTAGCAACAACTAAAATATTAAACATTATAACAATTCTCCAAAAAGTTGAAAAATTAACTTAAATACTTTCTTCAATCACGATTCATAAATGGTCAAGGCGCTATAGAAAGCTAAATACTTTTGACTAGAGTAGATCTCCTGATGATAGATGATGAAATGTGGAATTTGGCACTAAAACAATATTTGGCAAATTGTACAACCACGATAATTTCATTTTTATGCAATAACTTATAAACAGACATGTGCAAGGTCGGTGACCCTAGGGGAAATGGGGGATACCTCAGACCAAAATCTAGGGAGGGAATATAGGGGGTATATTTCAAGAATGGCCACCGGAAATGGCTGCCGGAAGCCGCCATTTTCTTCTTAAATACGATGAATTCCGGTAATTTTAGGCATTTATTAGCTTAATTACGCCACAATTCAGCTATTATTCAAGTTACAATGCTAAATTTCTTAAAATAAAAGACAAAATGGGCGACCTTTTGGCCGCCATTACGAAAAAGAGGCAATTTTTTGGATGCCATTACTAAAAATTTGAAATTTTTGAGGGGGAGTCAATTTCCCTACGCTTTTATGGAACAATTTTTTTCAAACCTAGGGGAGTTAATCACCAAATCTTGGTCTAGGGGG
>JAQIWP010001278.1:0-16083 GCA_034695525.1 Euzetes globulus
TTGGAATTTCCCCATAGACTTAGGATAGGATTTCTCCCATAGACTTAGCATGGGATCCCAGCCGCGGGGGGGGGGGGTCAGCCGCCCCCGTTGTTAATAAAGGGTTTTTAGTGGGTGGGTGGGGAGACCGACAAAACTATATACTACATATATTACTTCGTCTATGTAGTGAAAAACACTTGATCATACTTCTTCACAAGTAATTATGCAAACTTACAATTAATTAATTGATTGAAACTATTTATTTACAAATCAATAAAAATTAGTAACAATGAAGAATTCTAAGCTCGAACTACTGGTCCATTTTGACACTGACTTCTATTTATCGGTTCTAATGTCTTTCCAATTAAGGCTGACTTTCGTCTGAGAGCTTCCAAAACATTTTGGTCAAAATCTTTTGCATCAATATTTCTGGTGTAAAGTCTCTCCAATTCTGACCAGAAATACAATAATGAGTACAAAATGGGAACAAATATGTTATATTCATACCTATCCTTTTCTTCTTGCCATTTACTTCTTTAACATAACAAGTATAGGCCAGTCTATAAGAACTGTCCAAGGCAACAAATTAATCAATCATTTTAATCGATAGATAAAAGAGACTTACGTGTAATCGGTGGCCAAAATCCAAGACTGAAAGACAATGTTGTCAACTAATATGTGTTGTCTACCATTTCTATGAGAGTGTTGGATAAACACTTTGTGTCGTTTACCACTTGTGCTTCAATTAAAAACAATTAGTTATCTTCGCAAATATCTCACTAATGGCTAACCTTTTCATTTGGGTGATTGAATCTGTGTTACTGTCGTAGATGTCATCTGTGAAGATACAATCCTTGTCCCATCGACTATTGGAAGTGTAGATGGCATCCCAGCGCCCGGATAACTAATTAGTGATTATATATTGTATAAAAATTGGTAACTGATTTACAAAATTCCTGACTTACTCGACGGAAGTCAATGTTATGCTGTGCGATGCTATCCAAATTGGGACAGTCATCCTCAGGTGGTGACTCATTTTGAAGATTAGGCGCTGGTAGATTTGGAGCAGGACTTTTTGCAAAGCCCTTGACTTCATTTGTATGATGGGTTTGAGAAGAGCTTAATTGACGGAGATTATTAATTGGGTCTTCCTCTTGATTGAATTGACGGTTGTGCTGCTTTGCCTGCACCAATACAGGTCCAGTTTCATCTTGAACTCTATTGTTTGTAAGTGTTTGAGGGCTAAGGCGACCTTGCAAAAGATGTTGTGGCTGACTGGATTTTATTTGGACAGGTTCATTGTTAGCAAAAGTTAAATGGTTTGAATTTTCATGCGTTTGAATATATGATGGTATAGAGTGCTGGTTGAGTGCAGATATTCGTTGGACTCGATTGTTTATTTGAGATGGAACATTTAAATGAGTTGAACCGGGTCTTAATTTAATGACAGGCTTGTGGGGAACTGAATATGTCGGTCGATTGTTTGCAAGACCAACTTTATTGACGGGTCCACTAACAGGTAAAACAGAATTGCTTTCATTGTAAAAGTATTTGAGAGTTGGAATGAATTTTTGAATCTTTGAGTGAATATTTGGCTTAAGTTTTGTTAAAACCAAACGTTGAAAGTCCTGTAATTCCATCGATTGCTTTCTTGAATCGTTTTTCACCAAAAATTTCAGGTTTTCTGTGAATCAAATCAATTATTTTCTGATAGAATTCAATGAAAACAAAGGACTGACCCATAACTGCAAGTTTATTGTCGTTAATATTTTCTTTGCAGGAATAGACAATCATAGCATCGGTATAGTCGGTGTAGAGTATGGCCTGAATGGCCCGTTTATGGTCAAATTCTTCCTCGAAAAAGTTAGTGTCATCTAACTGTTCTAGCTTCGATTTACAGGTAAAAATATCACCAAGGCTATTAGAATGCAAATTTGAGAATTTTAGTCGAGCCATAAAATGCAATGGAAAATTTTACCGGAGCTTAGAATAAAATCTGTCGGTGCCGTCTATCCATTGTATTGTGTCGTATGGCTTATGGAAATCAAGGACATTTGCCAAACGGACCTGGATCCATATAAGAACACAGATTAAAATTATTTGAACATTCTGTCGACCAAACCTTCCAAAAGCCGAGAAGTAGTCTAAAATCAGGTTCAACTAAATCTCTTTGATTAAAGTATAAGCAATTCTTCTGGAGCATTTGATTGACCACGTTCATCTCAGAAAATCTGTGAACTTTTGCTAAATGTTTTCATCTATTAGTGAATCAAATGAATATAATTTGTAATTTGTTTACGTCTTTTGGTCTGACAGTCTCTGTCGCGAATGTCGTAATCCATTGGCCTTAGATTTGAAACCAAGTCAACAATCTTTGACAGACCGGACGGCTTCACAGATGCCGACAATCTATTTAAGAAGACCTCCAAAGGAGGGGTTGTGGGTCCGCGCGATGAAAATATCAGTCCCTCTAATAGCAACAATTAAAATCAAAGACATTTAGACATATGAGTTGAGTAAACATACCTGTGTCGGTTAGGATATCATCGATTTCATTCTCATGGCACCAGTACTGAACACTGATCTCTTCATCTAAATAGAGCATTGCAGATATGCCGTGTCTGCCATTCTGTAGTGATGACCTCATCCATTTTGAGTTTGGAAGAAATATAGTTTCTTGAGTTTTTACTAAATCATTGCCAGAGCTATGAACAGAATGACACAGAATATTGATATTCAAAAATAAAGCCCTAAGAACTCAAAAGTCTTACTAATGTTTCATTTCGAATGAATCGCTTCCTTTCAAATCAATTTCATAACTGGAGGCCTGACCAACGAATCTGGTTCGGGTATAATAGCTATATTGCCAGCTGCCCAATATCACCTAGAACCAAGTTAAAAATTTAATAGATACGAATTTAAGTTAAATCTGAAGAATACGTACAGCGGCTCTATTTGTGGAGACCTGAATCAATTCGTTATCATCGAATTGCCGACAGACGGAGGACAGGGTTTTGTAGACTTCGGCGTCGCTGTTGACACTGAATCCTTTACCGACAATTTGTTTATTGATTTTCTCAACTATAAGTCCTTTCGGCATAAAATTTAAATAAATGGTTTCAGCGAAAGAAATGTCATCCTTGACCACAGACTTGGGTATACTGTAATTACTGTACAAGTTATCATGAATTGATTTAAGATCATTCTCAACAATATTGGCATTGATTGGCACCAAACCATTCAAAGAGTGATAGAGCTTGCTAATTGTCTTTTGAGACAAATAATTGGCGATTATGTCTATATATTGGCTCAGATCTCGACGTTTAGTCGAACTTCTTTTTGAATAAAAGGTTATGACTTCTGTAAAAGAAAACAACATTTGAGTTAAACCTCTTTAATTGTTTGTAAATTATTATTAAATACCAGGGTCGCCAAGGTTTGTTATCTAAGAGTAAGGGTATTTGAGGATATTTAAGGACTTTTTGAACCTTAGGGATAAGAGGAGGGAATTTTCCAAAAATAGAGACCGGAAATACCGTCGGAAGCAGATATTTTGAACCTTATTTCTGATACAGTATAAACCGGATATAAAAACTCCGGTTTTAGACAATATGGGATATAATTTAGTCAAATTGGAAGCACCGGCAAATCCTATAGGGTAGTAATGTTAAAGATGTTGCCTATAAACAATCGCATATAAATAAAAACCGCTTATAAATCACAATGATGAAAGCCGTCTCATATAACTGCTATCTTTTATACACAACTACTGTAAAAAATAGTCAAAATTTTGCCCAAAAACATCAATTGGTGAGTTATTAAAACATTGGAAAATCTTGTTCTCAATTACAAAATCTAAACATTAAAAAATCAAAATTTATTGATTATTTTGTTTAAGTCTGTATTAAACTTATTTGCATTTTAAAAATCTATTAAAATTAATTAAACAGTGATTTTAAAATAAATTTACGAATTATTCACTTATAGACAAAACGGGCTAAGCAACAAATTTCCAAAACAACTAGGTGATTTTTATATCCGGTTTATACTGTATTAAGCTAAATGGCCGGAATTTGCATTGTGGCTATTTTTGTTGTGGTCTGTTTCCCAGCAATTTTCTGATAGGGAGAAGGTTTGGCAAAATCTGGATATCAGAAGACATACTACTACACCCCCTATGGTGACCACTTATTAAATCAATGTCTTACCGCTTATAGACATCTCGCCGTTGACTTCGTTCTCAAAACATTGGTGTCCAATGAAATAATTATTGTAATCGGTCCACAAAATAGAGAACTGTGATCTCGAAGAAGATGGCTGTTCACCGCTTTTCAGATAGTAACTTGTTGCTGCCCTCTTATGCATCATTCGCTTATAAAAGTATTTCGAAACAATTTTTCGGCCCGTGCTATGAATAAAAGACAGATATAAAAGACCTCTCTCCCTCCCTCTCTCTCCCTCCCTCCCTCTCCCCTACTTATTAAATGTGATACTCACTTATCAGGGTTTGAAAAATATAAATTGGAGGAAAAATAGCCAGAATTTGAAGTTATATCGATCGAATATAAGCCTTTCTCTCGTGATGGTTCGACCCAATTGGACCAGTCTATTAGCCATTCCCCAGTCATCTGTTAAAGGAATCAGGGTATATCTTAAAATGAATAAATCATACAAGAGTCTCACCTTATTCATGTCTGTCTCAACAATTTCGTTGCTGTCAAATATTTCACACATTTTGTTCAGCGTTGACGTCAATTCGTCTTCAGTTTTAGCACTTCTGACATATTTGCCTCTAATTTGTTGCTCGAAATGCAATTTGGGGGTCAAGAAGTTCTGTAGACTCAATTTAAATGGGCTAGGTGGACTCTGGTTATTGCATCCGTTGAACACCGGTTTCATGTTTTCTAACAGATACGACACTTTTCCCAAAGTCTTAGGCTTCAGATGTGTGACCAAAGTTTCTAAATATGAGAACCAATCGCGAGGTCTTCGGGTGTTTTCAGCCGAATAAAAGAACAGTATTTCTGATCAAAAAGTAAATTCAGTTAAAATATTAGTTTACGCCAATTTTGAATACCATCTGTTCCGAGAATTCCATTGATAAACCGTTCAGAACAAATATACACAATTCTATAATCTGAATTAGAGAACAGATAATTCTTCCTGGCTCTCCGTCCTTCAGTGTAACTCCAGAAAAATCCATCCTCTTTGTCATAATAACTGTCTGATAGGGCTATGGCTTTGTCTCTATTACTGAAAGCAAGTATATTGAAAATTAGCCAAAAGTGTCTTTATTTTAATGAAGACTAACTATAAGGACAGTTGGAACGAAGTCTCCGTTTGTTTTCTAATTAATAGCCGATCGTATGGAAGTATGTCCACAGAGTTGGTATAATCAAGTGTCCAATTGGTTGATACGACCTTTTGGTTAATAAATTGTCAATTAAATCAATGAACAACATTTTCTGACATTACAGTCGATATATTAAACAATATCTGTTCGTCTTCATCAAAATGATCGCAGCTTTGGGCCAAAAACTTATAGACTTCTTTGTCGGGTTGACTGCTCAGTCTGTTCTCAAGTCTCCACTTATTCAGTCTTTGATCGACAGAACCAATTACTGTTTGTCCAAAATGTCTATACATGGGATTCAACTGATGGCCCAGTTTTGCCACCAAATGCCTGATTTTGCTCAATGACTTTTCGGGAATGGTATTCAATATGTTAGCAAATAGGTTCGGGTCATAAATCAAACGAGTGCTCATTTGCGGACGTAATGAAAGTAAAAGCAATTCTATCATTTAAAACATAAAACAATTAAAAAGATTAGTTTGAATCTGAGCACAACCTTTGACGACAAAGACTCCATTCTGTTCATATTGAGCGCAGCTATACTTCAGAACATAGGACTTTTGGTCGAAACCAATGAAGGCCTCATTACCCAAGACCACATATTTGCTAGTTACGCTCATGGTCTTCATCAGACTAGTGCCATTAACTTTTGTTTTTCGACTGTGGTATTGATGAGGGCTGTGGGCATACAATTTTAATATTAACTCTACTACCCTGGGCTCTAAACATGGTCTTACAAAACGGTATAATCGATGCTGTTTCTTCTATGAGTTACAATGGCGTAGTCATATCGATGAGGAAGCCGTTCACTTATTAGATGTCTGTCCCATTGACCGACCACTTTACTCAAATCGACATCAATTATCTCCGAGTCATGGAATTGAATACATTTTTCTGATAAAATTCTTGTCTCTGAAAAATGTTAATAAAATTATTAAAATTCAGATTAAACAGAGCCACAAATCTTTACATTACCATATTTATAATCGAGCACACAATGATACTGTTTAACATGATATAATTTATCGGATAGACCCAGATGCTGTGCTATTGCTTTGCCTTTATTTCTGACAGAATCACTTAACTCACAATTTCTAGAAAAGACTCCATATGTGGCTGAAAATAATTGAGTTTAAATACCATAATAATTGAATTAGTTGTGAGCAGAGTTAGCCAAAGGGGTACATAATAAAAAACCCATTTGAATTTGAAAATTTTAGAAATACCCCCCCCCCCCGGATTTTGAGCGATTTTGATGAAGGACTCCCTAAGCTCAGCGACAATTTTTTAGCCAAAATACCGCCACTTTATGCTTACTTATACCCCTAAATTCGAAGGACTTGGCTAACCCTGGTTGTGAGTTATATGCCCTACCAATTAGATAATAAACTCCTGGTAAATCATGGCATTTATAGTAATATAGATGACTGGTGTAATCGTCAGTCATTATAAGGAACTGAGCCTCTTCTGCCGACCGATCCTTCTCGTCCTTCATCAATACATTACCAGTGATTGGACATTGTCTTACAGATAGTGTCAGTACACTGTCATCCATTCTAAACCATTGGATCAATTGATGATTAAAACAAATAAACAAATTTAACATTTTTTTTAAATACACTATTTTGAGGACATGAGTGTAATCGGAGGTAAAGTTCGGATTCCTTTCGAATACCATCCAGATATCATTTAGAAAAGGAACTGGTATATAGTGGGCCCACCATTTGCCGCTGATCTAGATATATAAGATATAAATTATGAGAATAACCTTCATTGATAAATCCAACTGATTTACTTGATCCAAATCAGTAATTCTGGATTCTTTAATATTTGTCACATTTTTACAATAATTTTCCTTTAAAACTGAATAAACAGATTAAAAATTTTGATTAAATTTGGTAATAATTAGGTACTTATTTGTTCCTTTTGGAAGTGACAGTCTTTTTGGTGGACCATATGGGTGGCTCCCAAACCGTTCTCATTGAATATTTCAACGGCTTCGCTGATTATATCATCGCTTAGAGTTGGTGTCCGAGCCATTAGTCCAAATTCAACTGCCATTTGAAAATTCATTTCATTTAACTTTAATTGAAATTTTAATTATGCTGATGATTTGGGAAGTGATCTTGTTATAAAAGGTCTGGTAGCCTTTGAATTAATCTGAATATTAAGTTACATCAGGGATGGTCGAAGGGATATTTTGGGAATACTTCTTATACCCCCCCCCCCCGGTTACTTTAGCAAACCGCAAACTAGGAGATTTCAGAACTTTTTAAGACAGGAAAGCTTTTCGGCCGACCCCCTTGCTCATCTCTGATAAAAAGATATAGTTTTAAAGAAGAGGAATAAGAATAAAATTCAGACCCGATTTGTTGAGAATTCCGTTGATTTCAATAATATTGCACTCATAGTAAACAAAATAAGTGGTGTAATCAGTGTCAAGAATAGTGAAGTTTCTTTCGCCCGGCACATCCGAATTGAATTGTGTGAGTCGCCTATCATCATATAACTTTAATCGACCCAAACCTTGATTTCCTTTTTCAGTACTGGATTTGAAAATTGAAATTGTGTCAGAATACTTGCGTTCACTGATTGAGTGGATACTCACAAGACATCGAACCAGAATTCGTTCCTATTGTTGTTGGCATTAGTCAGCGCTGTCTTGTTTTCTTTGATTCCAATACAACGGACGTCTTCAACATTGAGCAAAATTGTCCGCCAATTACCCCGAAGTCGGACTACATCAACATCGAGTAGAGCTTTATCGTCAAGGTTCTTGCATTTTAGCTCATCTTTTGTCGACTCTATCTTTGTATCTAAATCAGGATGCTCTACGGGAAATAAATCTCCTTCTAGTCCATTTTTTAACATCAGTCTTCCAGCCAAATCTGCTAGTTCTTCATTTTTAGTAAGGTCAAAATCTTTGTCTCTTGTCCAAGCAGAAATTGTGACTATAAAATAGAGGTATTGAATTTGTGCCAAATCTAAGGAATGCTTACATGTCTTATTGGCGGGAAAGCACATGTATATAATCAAATAGCTTTCATAATCGGTTGACATTGGGTATAAGTAGAAGACGTTATGGGTTTGCCAGGCACATTGCTTAGACAATATTTCGCCACTAGATTTATCCATTTCCAAAAGTCCCGTGTACACTTCCTTCTTCTCACTACTCATTCAATTATTTTAAATTTCCAAACATTGACGAAATCATATGATTACTGACCGAATTATTTGCCATCGTTTGTAATATGTCCTTGGGTCAATAATTCCGAACTCAATGGACAAGTCAGTGTGATTATCCTGGGAATGCCATTGGCAGTACCAAACTCCTGTTATCTGCAAGTATCAAGAATGTGAGACAATTATTTCACTGATTTGAATAAGGAGCAGCAAAATATACCCGTTCCCAGTCTTGGAATTGGAATGTCACATATTCGATTGGTGGACAACCTAGTTAAATAATAAAACATTTATCTGAAAGCAAATGGAAGTCCTTTATTACCATGTAATTCATTTCCTTGAGATAATTTAGTTTTATTTCGGACAGGAAGGCTTTCTGTCCAAAGAGAACTGTAACTTTGAATAGAGGATGCTTGCTGCTTCAATGTGGGAACAATAGGTTGACCAGGTATATATACAGATGTGGGTGGTGGAAGAATTCTGGGTTCATAACCTTTAAGCCGATCACAGAAGCAGTTGGAACGAGGAATGGCTACAAGTGATGCGCTACTTGTTATTTGTGACAATACATTCTTTATGTTTTCCAAAACTGTCTTGGATAACTCCTTTTGACGCGAAAATATCTTAAAGTTTTCTATAAAGTCATAAATGAATAGATATTATAGAAGGGTTGAGTATTTTTCACCAAAATTCAGACCTTTGACTGGAGAGTTGGGGCTATCGCGAGAACACTCATAGATAAATAGTGAGTTTGTAACCCCAGTATTCAGGGCCCAGAATGTCGAGGACCTGTTTGCTAGCTTCAGTGAAAGTTTGGAAGAAGAGGGCTCTTTTGAAAGCACACCATCAAATTCAAGGTCGCAATCATTACTAAGATTTTCACAGAGATTAACATTATGACAGATTTATAGTAGTGGTGGGGAAATAACTGACAATTTGGTGAAACCCATTTCCTGGTCATTCAATGGCTTCAGTTCTATTTGAGTGCATTTCTTTGAAGCCAAATGAGTGGTATATAATTGGTCCCAAACCCCGGTTATCTGAAAGTAATTCAGCAAAATTTCATGAAGACTATTGAAATTGAATTTCATATCTGAACAAACCTGATCAAAATCAATATTTTTTATTGAATTTAACTCGAAAGTTCTGCAATTTGGTACTTGTGACTTTGGTTGACTTTGGTTGAGAGAACTAACTAAAGATTTGTTGTTAGGTTCCTTGGTACTAATTGGTGTATTACTGACAATCGTTTGTTGGATAGGATTAGAAATTGATTGGGGCAGGGATACTTTATTTGGTTCTAATGAACCCAACAATTTTGACTCAGGCCTCGAAAGACGATCGCAAAAGCAATTAATGTGTGAAATGGGTTGAAGGGTTACACCGGTTGTTATTTCCAATAATTGATTTTTTATATTTTGGAAAACAGTTTCGGGTAATTGTCTTTGACGCGAAAAGACTCTATAATTTTCTAATAAGATAGAAAAAATCAATTAACTTTGTTTTTAATTATAAATACGAACCAAAAAACTGAGAGTTTGGGTCGTTTTCTGGTCTGAAACACTGATAGATAAGTAAAATATGGCTGAATCCGATATCTAGTGACCAGAAAGAGTAGTTCTTATTATTATTATTATTATCAGTTAATATCAGTTTGGAAGTGAAGGGTGCTTTTGACAGAACACCACTGAAAGTATTCTCGCAGTCATTGCTAAAATTGAAAAGTTTTTATTAGAAATGTGTAAAATAAGTAAATAAATGAAAACAACTAACAATTCGTTGAAATCTAATTCCTTTTCATTTGAGGCTTTCAGTGATAATTGAGTACATATTTTGTTCGTAGCATAAGATTCGTATAATTCGTTCCAATGGCCGGACAACTGATAAAATGAATTAAAATATTATTTAAATATTTAAGGTTTAGATTCAAAAATATATTACAGAATTCAGATCAATATTTTTGATTGAATTTGACTCAAATTTTCGACATCTCTTCTTTAAAAGCTGAACTTGATTGTTTTGACCAATTGTATCCAACTGACTTTGTGACGGTTGACTTTGTGTTGAAATTGTACTTGGTGATGATGGCGCTGAGTCTTTGTTTTCCAAAATTCTTGAGCTCTGGTTAGGAGGTAAAGGAGTGAATGGTGAAAATGGTGATATTGGATTGACCAATTTTGAATCCTGTATAGATGACGTTAGGTACGAGTCAATTGTCGGATTTGATCCAGGAACTGTCGGCAATGTCTCAACTATTGGTGGAGCAGCAGTTCTGACACTATAGCTACTAAACCGATCGCATAAGCAGTCGGTGCGAGGAATGGGTGAAAGTGATACACCGTTTGTTATTTCCGATAATATATGGGTTATATTTTGCAAAACTGTTTCGGATAACTGTTCTTTACGCGATAATACTCTATAGTGTTCTGATGGAAAATAAAATCGTTCACTAAATTGATAATGAATTGGAAATTATTTCAAACCTGAAACCTGGGAATTGGCGTCGCTTTCTTTGTAACATTGATAAACTAGCAAAAGATCAGGTATTCCAGTTTTGATTGGCCAGAATGAGTACGGCTTAGCTGTATTGAGCGCTGGTACTAACTTGGAAGTAGAGGGCGTTTTGGACAGAACACCAGTATATGTATTGTCACAGTCTTCACTGAAGTCAAACGAGTTATTAATTACAAAATAAATTCAATCGAAAAATAACTAACAATTCCTTGAATTCCACTTCTTTTTCATTAAGCGGTTTGAATGATATTTGAGTGCACTTTTTTGGGGCCACAAAAGAAGTGTATAATTGGTTCCAATCTCCGGATAACTGAAGAATATTCATCAAATTTACATTTAAAACTTTAGATTTTATATTATTTCCTAATAACTTACAAAAATCAGTTCAATATTCTTAATAGAATTCAATTCGAATTTCCGGCACCTCTTCTTCAGTATTGAACCTTGGTTGTCTGGGCTAATTGAATTCCATTGATTTGATAACGACTGGGTTTCGTGCATTGAATTTAATGTTGTATTTATTGAAATGGGAGCCTGTGTTACAGACTGGCTTTGCCAGTTCTTGGATTCCAAACCTATAAAGTCCTGGGTGTTTTCATTTTTCTCATAGCTTTTGGGGTTTTGAAAATTGGAATTATATAAATCTTTATTTGTTTCGACTGATTTTGAAGCAGATGGTTGTCTATCTAAAGGACCTTCCCCATTCATCCAATTGCTAGAATCATCGGTACTTTTAAAACTGCGAGAATTGGGATCAATTTGATCACTTGGAGTGAGGTATTGCTGTTGTGTCTGAGATAACTGAGGCTTTTCCAAACCATAATTTGGCTTGGAACCGCTAAATGTTTTAGATTTCAATGTTGGCCAACTGTCTGCTTTCATTTGTTCAGGGCTTTTATTTTTATCAGATATTCTACTGAACTGATTGGTCAGTTGTGTCTGTGGTCTAACCATTTGCTGTGAGGTTCTTAAAGAAAAGTCAGACGGAAGATGGTCTAACTCTTTCGATTTGGCCACATTTATTGGGCTAGGTTGCTCAAGGTCAGATACATTGAATATGTCTTGCTTATCAGTTTGTATCGAAACTGGCTGATCAAATAGTTTGGGGAAAGGCGGATCAGGTTGTCTCGGTGCAGGCATTTCAAATGTATCCATCATTTTTGATGAAAATGTAGGACTCCGGACCACTGGGTTGTTGGGGTCCAACCGGTTTCTCTTAGGCTCTAATTTTAACCTAACATCTATATTTGGCATCTTTGGCATTCCCGGGTCCGGCAGAGAATCTATTCCCTGTGGTTCTATGTATCTTGATTGACTCTGCCAAGCGAATTTATCTTCATAGCCAGGAAATTTTTTTAGATAATCGTTTGAGGAAACGGGTAATCTCTTTTGAATTTGCGGTATTCGCTCGTTTGGTTGACTGGGTTCATATGGTTCCATCTGCAAGGGCTCAAATGGCCCCGGGTTATCCTCTGAAAGTTAAAGCAAAGATAAAAATGGTATTTCTAAATGTTGTTAAATGACATCAGCCGTCTCTCATATCTGAAGTCCTGTTGACTAATTTCAAATGAATCTTACCTGAGCCAACATTTGTTGAGACAATTACCAAAGCAATGGAATAAATGACAATATTTCTAAAACATTTCATTGAATGATAACTAATGGATGTCATTATCGAAGACTCGGTTAAATGGTCTCCAAAGGTGTAAAACACTTTTCGACACGTATTGAATTTATATTCAATTACTGTCTTAATTAAATTGCTCGTACAGTGTAAATCTAGAGTACTAGTTGACTGCCTTTCCCTTTTAGTTACTTTTAAAGAGCATCCAAGGATGAGCAAGTCGGATTTTCTGAAATGTCCCCTAGGTTTGAGATTTGGTTCTTAGACGATTTCCCTTTCAAGTCTGGAAAAAGGAATTAGTCGTTTGCGCATTTTGCTAATAACAGCCAAAAATAACCGCCATTTTGTTCTTTTAAGATATTTAGCTTTAAAATTTCAATTATACCTTAATTATGGCAAAATTAAGCTAATTAATTCTTAAAATTACCGAAAATAAGCTTATTTATGACCAAAAATTGCTGAAATTTTTCCAGTCGTCATTCAGCGTAAATAATTTAGAAGAACTAATTTTAGAAGAAAATGGCCGCTAATAGCTGTTTCCAATCGATTTTGGCCTAGGGAAAATGGTCTCTACTTAGACGAAAATTTTAGGAATTTGGCCCCACCCTAGGGTCTTCCAACTTGGTGACCCCTGATTTTAACCAAATATCTATTGAAGTTTTTTGAAGAAATAAGTCGATGAAACACTTGCCTGTCTAACCAGTGATGTTGCTAAAGACAGGTCGCCACTTTCTATACCTTGATGGTAAATTTAAAACCAGGCCGACCTGTAATTGGTATGTATTTCCAAAAGTTGACGATTCAAAGTTCAATTCAATTGAAATTCCCTTCTTTGAGGCCAACAACCAAAACAACCGCCAGTCTCAACAGAAGTCCCAAATGAGGCCCCAATCGAAGCCACAACTGAAGCCTAACCGAAACAGTCATCCCATTTGATGGAGAATTTTATAAATAAAATCAAATTTTATTCAATATTTTTAGGAAAAATTATCATAAATTGAATGAATTGATAAAATGTGATAAATCGTTAACATTTGGTCTTTTCCCTAAACTTTTTGACTTTTTTTGGTCCCGACTTTTCAATGGATTTCATTGGAATATTCTGTTTATTGAATGCGTTGCACAGCCCTTCAACCAGACCCTTAACCGACTCCTCTTTATAGTTTTCTTTCAGCGAGTTTTCCAATGCTTTCTTTAGATCCAAGTCCTCTGTCTGGACCTCATTTGGTTCACTGAAACAGGCTAACTGTCCTCCCATTCCATTTTGTCCCTGTTTCAAAGAGTCCAACTCTTGGTCTAATGTTTTAAGAATTTGAGTTTTGGTTTGGGAGTCGACTCCCTTATCGTTGTTAATGACGTTTTTCTGCAACTCTATTTCATACTCTTGGTCTTCCACATCCCATTTATTTAACTGATAATTATCATTGAATCCCTGGTTGATATAATTCATGAAATCCTTGCAATCGGAGGGCTGGATCTCAATAACTCGGGTGCCCTTCAATACCATCAGTATTTCCTTTCTGTTAATCTTTTTGATTTCGTGGATATCGACGCCATTTCCTTCGAACGAATCTTTAATGATCTTAAGTTTGGGTCGGTTTACAGCAATTTTGTTACCCAAACTAATTATGTCAATAGTGAGGACAGAATCGATGTTCAGAATCATTTTGGGAAAGCGTTCCAATTGGTGGTCATTACAGAGGAGGCGATTCTTAACGAAGATAATTATCTTTTTGTTCAAAGTTCGACTTTCCTGTAGTACTCGAAAAGCTTTTCTTAAACCCGAAACAAAGTCGAGCGGCTCTTCCAAACCAATATTAGTCAACGCCTTAATTATCAAATTTGAGTCAGTTGTCAACTTCTGGACGACATGACCCTCCGGTGCCATCTTGACAATGGCCACTTTGCTTCCGCTTTTTGAGCGCCAGATATAATGACAAATGACTTCGGTTACCATAAATTGTTGTCTTAGATCTTCTTCGCAAGTGGTCAGAGCGAACTGTTCCTCAAAATCAAAACTGTTGTCCAAACAAATGACTGCGCTCTCCATTTAATGGTCTTCTCTCAGATAATAGGCTTTCCTTTGAATGAACTTTATTTTAAACACAAAATAATTGAATTGATTTTTATTCAAATGAAATCAAGTTTCGTAACGCGTGAAGACATTGACTGTTAATTGTTTTAATTGTTTAAAACTTATGGCCTGACCTTTGATTGATTGACATTTTATTAGAGAGCTCTGTGAGGAAAAGGTTTGGAATGTCTGAAAACATTTAGCCTTAAATTAAAACTAATATTATTTATTGAATTACATTTCAATTAATGGTTTTATTGTCTGTCACTTCAAAAGCCTTGAATTTAAGCTGAAATTCAATTGAAATAAACAATTAAATTATTTTTAGAAAACACGTCAATTGAAAGTAGACTTTGTTATAAAAACAATATTTGGTCAGAAATAATAGTTTACACTATTTTTCAGCGCAATTGAGGCCCAGATATGTATAGGAATTATTCCGCATTCGATTTCGATTTTACTTTTGTTTCAATTAAATAAATAACTTTTGAAACGAAAACCGAATGATTTGTTTTGTGTATAAAAATAGTTTGCAATGAAATTGATTTCAAAACGGCTGCAGAAGAAAAAACACTAATACCGCTTCCCGTCGATTTTGGCTGCCGGAATATCACCCCCGGCAATTTTGGAAGACAGTTCACCCCGGTCTCTGAAAAATTTTGATTGGCCATTTCTTTTTTAAAATCAAGAATATTTTAATCATATCAGAATGAAATACAGTCAAAATAAACTTCAACAACACTTTAAGCTTGGAGAAATATTAAAAAATATATACATGTATAAATGTATAAGGGTATAATATTAATTATTTCAATAAATTATATTTTATCTTGTCTAACAACAAATTTCCATTTTATAACTCCTCATGAATTGAATGTCGTTCGTGGACTTCTTTAAGAGAACTCATATGTTTGTGCAAATGTGATACTTTCATAATAGTCTTGGGCTTCAGGTGTTCTGTCAATCGATACAAATATGTGGACAGATTTCGACGCTTAGTCTTACTCTCGGCTGAAAAGTATCGCAATTTTTCTGAATGACAAAAGTGACGGATATTTTTACAACAAAAAAATTAACTTTAAATATAGAGACCATTGTATTGAAGTTTGCCGTCGAAGTGTCTCTCTTCACAGGAATATATGATTCTGTGCTCATGAGTCGAATATAGAGTGACTTCAAGGGAACGCATGCCTTCCGTGTATGTCCAGAAGCCCCTGGCATCTCTATCGAAATAGTGATCAGAATCGGCCAAAAATTTATTTCCTAAACTATAAAAATTGAATTAATATTCGTTTCTTTGAAAACAAGTCATATTTTACTATAAGGAAACTGTGAACCAATTATTCGACAGTC
>JAQIWP010001279.1:0-16070 GCA_034695525.1 Euzetes globulus
AAGGCATTTGGCAAAATACCCCCCCCCCCCGCATATCCTTCTCCCTGAACAATTTTTGATTGACCATCTCTGTTCTTATGAGAGATGATTCTACATTTACATTATTAAATTCCAGATCCAAATTTGTATATCTTTTGCTCAATTTGTTCAATTCAAATATCAATGTATCTCTGAATTACAATTTTCAAAGTAAATGATTAAAAATAATTGCATTCAGAAAATCATTTTAAAAATTTTGGGTTCAGTTTTCTCCTCTACTCTATCCCTATGACAACCAATGGCATGAATAAATATTTCCCTGGTGATTATTGTTCTGGAATTTGTTGGCTTAAAACCCAGAGTAAACAGAAAATCAAATGCAATTCGTTTATCATTAATATGTGATTCCGGTTTAGTTTTGTTTATCATTTAAATTGATTTTTAAAATTCAGATCTAGAAAATCTAGAAAAACTAAAAGTCGATTCGTGTTTCTATGGCGGAATTGAACTTGATTAAATTCCAGATGAAAAACAGAAATGATTTGAATTTCTATCTTTTCCTGAAAAACATTTGGAATCTTTTCATCAATTATTCGCAGTTTTGAAATAATTTCTTTTTCATTAACTTTTAGTTTGAATTGCTTTTGGTTTTTATTTTTAAACAAATGTCTGAAAATGTTGTTTAACTTTAAATTTATTTTCGTTTCTGAAGAGCTTTCAGAATAATTATTTATTTATTTTAAAATGTCTAATCAGACAAAAATCATCGCTCAGGCTCTATATTTACACCCAGGGCATTATGTTTTAGCATGTAATCAATTGGAATATAGACGTTTCCAATAAATATCATATAACTATCGGTTGTTAAGTGAAATAAAACTACAAGAATAACATCATTAATATAGACTATAATTAGAACTTATGGTCCAATCATTTCGATTGTTTGTGATGGATATTATGATTGTGTCAGCGGGAGTGTCCAGGCTTGCTTTCTCAGGCCTTGTATTACCATGTTAAATAGCCATGTAAAAGTAGTTTGATTCAAAGCCATCAATATTTTATTACAAAGGCATTAATTTTTGACAACTTGCTTGTCCAAAATCATGGCTATCTCTGATGTGATCGTAGGTGTGTGTGTGTGTGCGCTGGCAATCCATCGGTTTGATTGAAATTTGTGTTAAATACGAAAGAGAAAAGGAGAGGAAAAATGCGTTAACAATGTATTGAAAGCGAAATTCTTATCCACGCTTTCAGTTATATTCTGTGCTATATTCTGTGTGTGTGTTTGTTGTCTACAGAATAGTATCTGGAATTAATAGCAATACGAGAGGGAGAGAGCTATGAGGCCTGTGCTGCAGCTCATGCTCTAAATACCTAAACTGTGCGGGAATGGTGTGTACTGTTTGTTATATCATAGGATAGGGGGAATGGAATAGTGATTGAATTGTGTGCTATGAAGAGTGTGTCGAGTGAATAGAGTGCTATCGTTTACGTCAAAAATTCAGTTAATATATAAAAATATCTTTTGATTCTTCTCTGTCTTTTGACTCTTCCATTCAGTTCACTCTATAGATTGAGCTTTTGTTCGCAATTATATACATAAACAACACATATATATATATACACTATTCATAGATATATATAACTTTTTATATAAGTTTGAGTTGTTGCCCGTTATTCCTATTATTTACTTCTTGTATAGTTATAAAAGGCCTGAAATTCTGTATTACATTCATTAAGGGAGAGTTGTTTGGTATGTCTTTTAGAAATTGATTCAAACACTTCTATTCTGTTTCAGTCCTCTATAAATGTGTCAGAAATTTCTCTCTTCAGATAGACTTTTCTCAAATAGTCGGCGCTCCTCTATTCAGTACACAGCACACAGTCTTTGTCATCAATTCAAATGATGAGCACAAGACGAAGAACAGTACACTTTCTATTCAGTGCTCTATAATTGCCTAATAATAATCGAATTGTGTTCTTAAAAAAAGTATATCATTAAAGTCATTGAAAGTATCTTTTGATTTGTGCTAACAATTCATATATTTTTATTTGAATTTTTTCTATATTTTATGTGAATTTTATTTCCAAATTTCCCTCTTTAATGAAAAAATCACACTTTTCTCGGGTAAGAAATATTCTGTTTTTGTAATTATTATTATTATTATTATTATTATTCTCTTTCATATTTTAATTTTTTTTAATATCATAATTAACATTCAATTTCACGGTTCACTTATTTATTCTGTGCATTCATTTGAATAAATTTCTTCTCATTTTCATTGGCCTTCTAATTGTAAATATCTATTAAATTTTGTTTCAAAGAAATGGTTCAGAAAAAAAACGGCAAAGGATTGGAAACGAAAAGCTATTCTGTCGACTAAAGCACAGAATATAATTATAAAATCTATAAATAAATATTAATCAGAATTATTGAATGTCTTATCCGGTTTAGTGTAATAATTGAACAGTAATTCCAAGGCTTATGTGCTGAGCCCTGTCTGGAAAACATTTGTTGATTACATTTATTCATCCGAGTTATTAGTTTGGGTCAGTTTTTTAGGTTAGCTCAGAATATTCTAACTTATTATCAGCCCTGACCTCTTGTTTTTAAAGTGCCTGTTTAATCGAGCATGTTAAGTTTTGAAAATCTTGTGCCTCAATTATCATAATGTAAAATAATGGAATAAAGAGCGAGGTTATTGTTTCCATCAAAATGTTTTATCAACTTTTCTGATCTGGTGTTTGAACATTTGATTATAGCTTCACTTGATTATTATGAAGTTTATTGAACCACAGAATTTGTTCTTGGTTTAGAATAAGTTTGATTTTAGCAAGTATTATTTTTGTCGATTAATGCTGTAATTAACCCAGATTCAAATGAATCTATTCATTAAGATTGTTAGATATAATGGAATTTCAGACAAAAAGTCAACGTTTAGAGTATTTTTCATTAAAAAAAGTTTTAAATATTTTATGTAAATATTAATATAATAAATAATTTTCTTATCTATTCTATGCATTCATTCATATGATATGAGTTATGAACCATTTTTTATAACGATAACAAAGTTTGGGAGTATATAATTTTACCTTCACCTTCATACTCCTTTCCATGCCCTGTCCTAAGATAAGGCCTTGGTTAAGACAGTGGAAATCAATAAATGTTTAAAAATTTATTAAAAATCTCAAAATACTTGATAGATATGGAATAATCTAGCAAATTCATATAGTAATAGATATTATGGCAGTTGTATAGTCTCCAGTGAAAGCTTGTTTTCACACTAATGTCTGATTTGTGTGAAAAACATTCAGTTCAACCACTGATTAATCGACAAAAAATCATATGAACAGAATATTATCGATGAGTATATTCCTGAATAATTAATTAAATCAAATGAATGAAACCCTCTTTAGTTTTCACGCTTTCATAAGAATTGCCATTAATTTTCTTATTCTGAGCAAACTTTTGACGGAAAGGCTGGAAAATCAGATTCGAAAGGGATTGACAGCCAGTTTGAAAAAATCCTTGTTTTTTCGACTAATAATTAGATAGTTTTGCATAACATTCACAACACTATTGTATTGGCTTATAATGAATGTTATTTTTTGTTTAGAAAACAATGACTGATGAAAAAAATGTCAAAAACACTGTTAGTATTGATAGGGTTTAACGAATGATCTGCACAGTTATCTAATGATGGTTGTGCTCTAATTGGACAGCCATTTAATTTTGTTGTTGATCTCGGGCTCAGCCCAAAACTTCTCTTTACAATTACATACCGTATCTTACAGTTTGATTTGAAATATCAAATCCAAAACCCAAATAACATTATTAGAGACGAAATCCTATTTTTAGAACTGATTAGTCGATAGAAGAGTTGTATATAAAAAGCCTTCAAAAACAACTATAAAACGACATTAACACACATTTTTATGCAAATTCAATCGATTATCCCTTATTTTATGATAGTTTTATTACTTTGAAACAATCTTTAATTATCAAGAAATTTCTAAACTTCCACAAACTCAACAATGGGTGAAGAAAGGGGTAATTTAACTACGAAATTATATACTTTTCCATTTGGTTATAGTCTTAAAAAAAACATTTCTTGAACCTAAAGTATCACAAGATTTGAGTCCAGGCGACAGATTGTGCGACGAAACGACCGTTTGATTCAATTTTAATTCCTAATAGTTTTTGATCCATTCGTTTCACGAATCAATACATTTCTCTAATGAATTTGATAATCATTTCCGAATGAGTTTACTTTCCCTCTCTCTTATTAAATGGATGGATAAGACTGAGTAAATTGAAGATGATCAGGGTAGTTGTCTTAAGACATCATCCATATGATCCAACCATTGTATAAACACTTGTAAAATCTTAAAAGTCAACCAAAATTAATAATAACAGATTAAAGAGAACATGAACAGTTCTTTTTCCATCATAAACTAATCTAAAAGGAATTTATTGCAGGATTAGATTTTTGTTGATTTATTTCTTGTTTAAAAATATGATTAATAGCTGTAATATAAATGTTCAATGAATTTATATGATAAGTCATTATTGGGCGTTTTCCTCCAGTCCTCGTATGTAAACATGAACGTCGTGATAAATTGCCATGATTGTATTTGACACCAGGACTAGTCTTAAAGCCAAGTCAGCCTTGTTCGTCTTCAATAGCCTATTAAATCAATTTCTTATTTGTTAGGATATTAATTTCCTTTATTTAATGCTATTACAAACGATTGTAGGCCATTTTTAGCATGATGAACTTTAGTTGAACATCAAAAGATCTTGAGTGTATCCGAATATCTGACGGTATTCCTTAAGAAACCGGTAGTTAAGTCTTCATTGCTCTTGAGATTAATAGCGGAAAATGAGTCTTAAGACAAAATATAAAGTAAATGAAAGTCGAATGAAATGATAGAATATTTTTTCGTTTTATTTTTTTAATAAATTAGTGAATTCGTTGCGTAATTCAAAGTCTAGTTTTCAAACTTCATCCTGGCATTAGACTGATGGCAGAGACTAATGAATTTGTTGTCTCTTGTCTTTCATATCAATTCAAATAATCGATTTTTGCATTAAATCAGTGATTATTTGGGAATTTCTTTTGTGCTCTTAATAGTCTAATAATTATGTCAAATAATGATAAGACTATTATCTGAAGAAAGATGTATTGAGTAATTTTTGTCTGAAGTCTGAAGTTAAGTAAAGAACTTTTTTATATTAAATTCTTCTTTCATTAAGTTATTCGTGTTTTCAAATGTGAAACTAATGGTATTTTTAACAGAAATTCTTCATTTTTTCTATTTATGCACAAATTCCGAGTATTTTTGCTTCAGAATCATTTTAATCTTGCATAGCAATTCATCAAGCCCCTATTCCAAGTCACTCTTGTGTAGAGTAAGAAGGGTTTTCTTCCCTTCACTCTGAGTTTCTCTGTAAAGTAGCGGAAAATAAATGAATTTCCAGCACAGAATAAATAAGAAATGCATTTTTTTGCGTAACTCAATTGAACAGTCATTTGTTTCAGTCGTGAAATTGAATTTTGTTATAAAACTCAAAATTATTTTTTTCTTCGTGGAAAAAATCAGTAAATTTATTCAAATTTTCTCAAATAAATTTCAATTATAGCCGAAAAAAGTAAAACAAATGCATTATTGGATCCGAAATTTGAAATAACAGTCAAATTGATAGGTAATGAAGTTTGAAAAGACTCCCAAAACTAATGAAATATTCAAAGTCGCATAAAAGCAACTATTAAAAAGTGATTTCAATGATAGAAAAATATAGAGAATATTCTGTGAAAGCCTATATCGAAAGGAGAGAATCAAATTCTGATTTCGCAAAAAATTTTTGAGCTCTTGATATCGACGATTACAACGAAGACATACAAAGAATTAAAACAACAAAAAATTCATATCATATTAAATATTGTCGTCAATCAAATCAAAGTGATTACAGCACCGGTTAAAGTAGCGGAAGCTTCGCACCACCAGACCAGACAAGTACAGCACCCGTCGTCCCATCATCTGACCAGACAAGCGAACAATGTTCGAGTGTTGCGCCGGTACTCTACTTCGCCCAACGAAT
Source organism: Euzetes globulus (assembly GCA_034695525.1). Taxonomy (NCBI): domain Eukaryota; kingdom Metazoa; phylum Arthropoda; class Arachnida; order Sarcoptiformes; family Euzetidae; genus Euzetes; species Euzetes globulus. The sequence continues at coordinate 6,083 of JAQIWP010001279.1, forward strand.
TTATCACCGGATTTCCTGCCAACCATAAACTGTTGCACAGGAAAAAGTCTATTGCTAGCCAGTCATCAAGGTCCAGGTAATTTACTGACAAAATTGCCAACAAACTAGGTCATAAACCTAATCTGAAGTCGTTATTACTTTGAGAAAGACTTTACCCGAGTACTACCAAGGTCTGATAAACAAAATTTATTTAATTCGTTTCGCTTAACCTCAATCTTAATGGTCTGCTAACTAACTGACCCTTGGTAAAAATGTTCAAGGAGAATGTAAATTGCCCAAAGGGGGCCTATCATAGGTACTTGTAATCTGGTCATCATATGGTCTATTCATTAAGAATGTAAATAAGAAAAGCGTTTGAATATAATTTGAAAACAAGAAATTCTTGAAAGAATACGTTCTGTACACAAAACTGTGACCCAAATTGAAAAACAGTATTTGTTTAGTGATTTATTCAAAAGAAATTGCAGACTTTTATTCCAGTTCTGTTTGCGGAAAAAAATCTTCTTTGATGAAAAATATTTGCATTTGATTTTGAATTATTCAAGACGTGTTGATCGCATTTATGTTCAACCATTTATCCGGGAATTGATGGCCGGGATGTATGCGGCAATTATTTTTGAGGCTGTGCTCTGATTTTCTTCCTTTGATTCCTAATGAATAACAGTATTTGATTTGATATAAAGACTGCTATTTATAGATAAGAGTTTTATTATGAAATATCAATATTTAATATAGAAATTAAATATTAAAATCTGTTTCCTCGTCAGATGATCATCAAAATGGCTTTGACTCTTCTAAATGTGAGCACCGGACCCTCTAAGTTGCTCAGCTCATGCGATGAATAATTGGCTTAAAAACTAATGAAAATTTATTTTAAGTCACGAATCAAAGTATGATTTTTCACGCAATCGTTGCCATCAATTATACTGTTGAGCACTGAATAACAGTGTTTTGTGTCTTTTGGGTCCTAAGAGTGCGAAATTCAGTACAGCTTTTGAATACATTAATGGTTTCTATACTCTATTGAAGTATTCCCAGTGTTTTAATCATAATTAAGTGCTTTTTAAAAATCTATAATTAGAAATGTTTTCATTAATAATTTCATTTTCATAAACATTACTCTTGAGATGATTTAATGACTCTTTTATTCAGGCTTTTTGGGCACATTTCCTCATAGTTTAATGGATTTGGTCAATTCTTTGATATAATTTGCAAGCTCATTTTAAGCTTTATAAGTGCTTCAAATCATAAATTACCAGGCTTAGGGTTCGGATGTCATTCAGCATTTTTTTCTTTGTTTGAAGGAAATAAAACTCTTTCTTGAGTCGAATTCGTGATAAAAATCATTTATTTGTTGATTCAATGGCCGGAAAAATTGTTTTTATACTTTTCTCGCTTGGAATTGATATCATTAGTAATTCAATCTTGAAAATTGAATTTTCTTCTTTTCAATTCAACTACTATTTCAACGAACTTCAAGTGATTTTATTTTCTTATACTTTTCCTTATTTTTTGTCCACTTCGATAACAATGGATCTATTGTTAACTGCTTTGCACCTATACTTTGCTCAGTGAGTGAGCTCTGTCGGGCCTTTCCAATCAATAATCAAAAGCCAGTCAAACGGTTGTCTAAACAAATAATAACTTTTTGTGTTTTTGTTATAAATAGCTTTGAATGGAGTTTGAGAGACAAATAGTATAACAAATGGTGGAATCGAAGCGATTGATGGGAAAAATAGGAACCAAAGGAACTAAAATTCTTATTATTCTTCTATTGTTTTGTTGTTTGGATTGACTTCAAATGAATTAACCGATGATTTGCAACCATTAAATCAGTCATTAGTTTTATCAGAATTTATTGTTTCTCATATCAAATTAAATACATGCAATAGTGGAAAGTGGGGGATAGGGGGATAGGGGGGACAATACTTCATTCATAATATTTCAAATCAAGTCAATACTTTAAATGCAATTCTGCAAGTTCATTCAGCAAGCGACTCCAGGCGGACAGTTTTCTCCAGAGACTCTTTTCTGACGATTCTGCTCATCCTGCACATTTGGAACTTGTCGCTTGACCATCGAAAGTTTTACCAGGAGGGCTTCTCGCTTCGGAATTGTCGAGTTCCAAAGTGCTGGAGCACTTTTAGCACTTTCAATACTGGAAATATGTACCAGAAGGACCAGGAAGATAGCGCTCAACACAATTACTTTCATAGTTTTGACTCTGGGTTAAGTCAGTCAATACAAACACAGAATACGTTATATTCATGAGAACAGAATCGCAAATCTATTTATACAAAACATTTTGTTTGTGTTTTCTCTAATGATTGACACAAACACTCAGATATTGGGTAAAGGTGTGACTCGAATACCTGTCACAATCCAGATCCCAGGCTCTTTTACAGTGTGGTCCTATGTTTTAATAATAATATTTATAGCTTTAAATGACTCATTTCTATGCATTCCAATAGTTTTTTGGGTTATTATTTGCAATTTTAAAAACACTTGTTTATCAAAACTGACAGTCGTTATATAAAATTCAATTTTGTTGCTTATTCAAATTTATATAAGTAAAAGGATCTTAGTAAAAGTATTACAAATTACTTAACTTGTATAAAGCAAATTAAAGAGTTAGGTTTTTTGGATTTTTTAATTTTTTAATTGGTTTAATTGGAAGACTAAAATTATTGCAAAATTTGAAAATTCTTTTTAAATTACCTTGGTAATTGAATTATAAAGAATCATAACATTTTTTTACTTAGTTCTCTATCAGTTTAATACTTTTATATCTTTGAAAACTTATATTCTTTGTCTTTGAAAAGCAATTCTAACATTGAATTCATAAAATTCTTTGTCTTTCATTCTTAACATTATTTTCCTTCTAATGCGTTGATTGTCTGTAAAGTTTCATTGAAATACAATATCATTGGAATGTCTTGAGACGGAATGCCTGGGATAAATTGATTGATAGCATCTTGATTTTAATGAAATGTAGTCAAGAAAACAATTTCAATGGACTTCTAATTTGTTTTACTCATTTTGAGAGACTTCTGGAAAACTTCAAAGATTATTCTGAGTCAAGAATTTGTATAATTCGAGTCTGGATTAGATGTTATGCTTCTTTTCCTTTCGTATTTCATCCGAGTCTTTTCAATTTATACTCAGAATTGCTTTTTTTTTTGTTAATAAGAAGTTTATATTTATTGATATTTTGAGACTTTATTTATCGCTATGAATGTTATCCTCAGTTAATTAAAAATTAATAAGCCTGGTATTTGCGGTTTTCATCATGCAATTTATATTATCCGTAATTTTATGTCATTTATAAACTGAGCAAAAGAACTGAAAAGAAATAAAGATAACAAGAATTTGATTAAAAATTGATGGCAATATCTAACCATTCAATATATTATTGCAGTTGATTCTTGTCCTTAGCTCTATAATTGCTGAAATCCATAGCCATTGCATGCAATGAGTGCTGTGCAATGTGTTAGCCATAGTTAGGGTTGTCTCCGGTGATAGATATGCTTAGATAGTGAGGCCAACAGAGATAAAGTGATTTGTAATCAAATGCTTCTCAATCTTTGCCGTCAGTATTAGGCAAAACATATTACCAAAGAACGGGAATAGCAGACAATAAGAGCCGAATGTGTAAGACATCGAAAATCTAAGACTATCTCTAGAAAAACAGTAGATGTTCTCTGAGCCAAATGAATAGGCATAGGGGATAGTCATAAGAGGGTGTTCCAAGAAGAGTTTTTGCCAAAATATCCCCTCCTAAAGTTTAAAAAAATTTTCAAAAATTGCCGTAATGTTAACGAGTTAACTGAATTTAAACTGAAGTTAAGGTAATTTTAACTAAATTTAGCTTGATTTAAATCAATTAAGGTAGGAATAATGGCAGTACAGGAACACAATGGCAGCCTAGGGGCTTTTTCCGGCCGCCATCTTAGAAAATACCATTTCTTTATACCCTCATTCCTGAGATTTAAAAAAAACTTGGGTTTTAGCCTTTCCTTAGATCTCAGAAATGGTTATCCCTGGTATATCCTTTAAGTGCCCACATTGTTCTGTCCAATCCATGGGCTGTCCAAACAGCACTCTATGTTTGCTTTTATCCAATAATAATAGTAATAATGTTTTTTCCTCTTGTTTTGTAACTTTCATTACATTTCTCGCTTATCAGCTCAGGGGATGTGCAGGCAGTGCCCAGCCTTTTCTCATTAACCACTAAAATCTACATTGTATTCTTCAATTAATTGCTTTTTTCACAAAATACATCTTGTTAGCTATCATTTACTACAGAAACTTTAATTAAAATTTATATTAAATGCGTTAGGCTAGAAAGAAAATAAATTGACAAGGTAATATTAGAATCTCATTTGATTTAAAAGCTGTAAATTTTATTTACTTGTGTTTTACAGTTTAGATTTAGATAATGAATGAGACAGTATTGGAAAAGAAATCAGTGGTAGTGTCTAGCACATATTTTTCATTAAAATATTTTGCTTTCACCTTGCTCACCTGACATCCTTGATTATGATTTGATAAAAGGTTTTGTATTACTTAACGAATCTGAAGGAATTAAACTAATGCCTTAAATAAGTATTATTAGGAGAAAAATAATCATAACTATTAGATTTGATGTCTTTAACAAAGGACAATAGAGTTTGGTTATGCTTCTAGATAAAAGGCTGTGCTTTATAGCCAGGTCATTTTGTTTTATTTGATTTAAGCCTTTATTTGTTTGCAATTTACATAAAGACCAATCAATTGTGAACTTTTGATGTTAGATTTTGGACATTTGCAATTTGGTTTGAACTAGATTAATTGAAAACTATTAAGTTTTTCAAAAAGATTGAGTTAATTAAAATAATTAAATTCATTAAATTGAACAATCTTATTTTTAATTTAAAAAAACTAATTATTAAATTACAGTTTTTGAAAAATGTGGTCATAAACATAATTTTGGACAAAATTACAGTTTTAATGACAATAATTTCTAATTATCTTAAAATAGCCTTGATGATAATTTTGTGAATTAAGTTAAATTAGCCCCAGTACTATAATATTGATGTTTTAAATGAGACAAAAGTTGATTGTCTAATTTTTCTTCTTCAAACTTGTTTGATTAGATGTTGTAAAGAATTGCAATTCTTCAACAAATTCTTGTTGAACTGCTTTTACAATTTGTTTGCCAAACGAACAAGGATATATGAATACCCTTAACAAGGCACAAAACTGTAGACAGTATAGTTTAGTGCTAAATATAATTGTTATTGATAAATTATTATTCTCATCGGTAAATGAATGTCTTTTAAACGGAACTAAACTTCACTTTAATGTTATTTTATAAAAGAATCAAGATCTAAATATACTTTTAATGGAGTGAAAGCTCTTCATTTAATCTAGAAAAATTAGCTCACATTGAGATAAACTGCTAATTTGGAGCATCAAAATGATCATTGTCATTTTCAAAATGATTATTATCGGTTCAAGTATCATATTAAGGTTTATAATGGTTCAGTCTGCAAGTTGAATTCTGGATCCTTTTTCAATTAGGGTCAAAGAGAAATAAGAGATTAGACAAGAGAATTTAGTTAATTGAATCATGCGTGACTTCGAAATCGCTTAGAAGCTTGATGATTATCAAGTTGCCACGATGCATGGTCAAATATAATGCGAATTAAACAGCTTTTTTGAGACAAACAAATTTGTTTGGCAAACAGCTTTTTAAGTGCACTTATCTTAGACATTTTGGCAATACGTTGGGGAACGACAGGCAAAACTTTCAATTGATAGAGAGCACTGCATCTCAGGATAGAGGGACCGACTTAAAGATGATCGTCGACTGAGTCTAACGATAGGGAAAAAAATAAGTTCTGAAATTCACAAATAGTTTTTATGTTCTCTTTATTCAGAAAATCACTTCTTTCTTATATAAGAGTCGAATATATACTCATTACTAAAGTCTCTAAATATAACTCCTGTTTTGCGCCATCGCTTCGGATAAGAATTTCTATAACACTTTTGTTGATGAGGAAAGAGTGAGTGAGTGAGAGCGGGTGTCCCTGCCTCAAAGCCCTGTGCCATAATCCTATGATGAAAAATAACATTCTGTGTATATGAATGTGGCGTTTGTTTTACAAAGTTTGTCGACTCGTGACTTCATTGATACTTTTTTGAGCATTTTTTTTTCTTAAAGCAATAAAGTGAAAACATATTTAAATATTTAAGGCTTGACTCAGATTTTGAATCCGAATTATTTTATTTTTATTTTTATAAAGAAGTTATAAAAATATTTGACGAAAAGTGTTTTTGTTTTTTTCATTCAAAGAATAACTTCATTTGCAATAAACATGTGATTCATTGAAATCTTTGTGAATTTGTGCAATAATTTTGTGGATTTTCTTTCTAAAGGAAATAATGAAACACTTATTATGTGTTCGTTATATCGGAACTAATGTTAAGAACAGATCAGATATCTATCGGATATTATGTTCTTATTCTTCATCTTATTATTGATGTTCATAATTATAATTCTAATAATTAGGTCTTTGCCACGTTTGGGACCGACCACTACCGGCGTCGGCGGAGGCGGCGGCGGCGACACAGACAGCAATGGCACGGGAACAGGAGCTTGTGGTCGGCAACTGTCTGTTGTGAGCAGTCAATTGGCCAACAATACAGTCGGCCAACGGTTCGAGCCTATAAAGCACTCACACGACTTGTGCGAAAGGGTTGTCATTAACGTCAGTGGTCTGAAGTTCGAGACTCAATTGAGGACATTGCAACAGTTTCCCGACACTTTACTGGGTGATCCAGCCAGACGAGTCAGGTAATTCTTACTTTACTTCCTTGCTACATTGTTTATTTACCAAATTAGCAATTATTAAGGAATTTGTTATTATTTTCATGGTCATTTTAAAATCTAATTTTAACCATTATGTGACTATTAGCAAGGAATTTTAATTGAGTTTACATTATGGTTATAATTCGCTGGTAAAACAAACAGCCAGTTATTAAAACACATTAATAATATTCCCACTGATTTTTACACACGATTTGCAAATTAAAATATTTATCGAATTTATTAAACAGTTTTTTTTCATTTTCTTTCGTATTATAAACAAATGAAAGTTTGAAAATAAAAATTTGTCAAAAAGTTTTCATTCATTTCAGTTATGAAATACATTATTTGCTCTGAAAATATGGGATTAACTGCTTATTTATAGACGGAATCCCTCCGAATATTATATTACTTTTGATCGTTGAAAACTTGTTGAGATATTTTTGATAATTGTTGACACATTTGATACGAAAATATGAATGAATGAGACAAACATTGCTGATATCGGATTTCCCGATCAGTTTTATCAATCATTTATCATCCTTATTCATTTTTAGTGGAATTTTGGCACTGAATAAATAAAGAATAATCCTGGCTCTATTTTGTGTGAATTAGAATTATTCGCCTAATTGTTGATGTTTAATTTGCCATGGTGATACATCACAAATTTGATTATGTGATAAACACATAGTTAGAAAGCGCTAATTAAATGCATCCTTGGCTATGGCTCAGATGTAAACAAGATAAAAAGCAGTTACTTTTTGCACTCAGTTTTAGTGAATGTGTCTCTATTTTTAAGCTAATTGATTGAATGTTTTGAAATTTGTGTAGGCTGCTCCCAAAAAAATCAGTTATTTATGTAAATTTTAACCCGTGTAACTTTAGAACCAAAGGCTAATTCAAAAGAAAAGATCAGGAATTTTATCATTATTTGCTATTTAGCTAAGCATTTTATAAAGATCCTTTTAATTTTTCATGTTTTTTGCAAGTTGTTTGAAACATTCATTGTAAGTTTGTGTGGGTGTTACAAAATTTCATCCTGATAGGTTTTATATTGTCTCTTTTGAGTTTAAAATAACTTAATTGATTTAAATTTAATAAATTCGTAGGTTGTTTCAACTTAAATGACAAGGTGCTCCAATTTAGTCTAGTAGTAAAATTAATCTTGATCCAATAGCTCAAATTTATAAAGTTTTCCAAGAGTAACTATCTTGTTATCAAGTTATTTAAATAAACTTGATTAGAAATTAAAATGTTACGGTTGATTATCTGGAATATTTATAGTAATATAGCACTGAAATTGATACTTTATAAAACTATTTAGTTACCGACTGTAAATTTTTCACTCTTGTTTATTTTTAATTGAATAAGGGTTTGAAATATCTAACCTATCGGGAAGACATCAAAGCCTTAATTTCAAACTAATTATTCAATTTGAATCTAAAATTCATCTTTTTAAACTTAAAATTTTATGCATAAATAATAGAGTTTTTATATAATTTTTTGTCAGTCAAAAAATTAAAGTTTACCAAGTTGATATTTATAGGTCTTCATGTTTAACATTTTCACAGTTTTTAATTAGTTATTTTAGTGACATTTTAATAGATGGCTTGAAGAAGAATTTCATTTCAACTAGCCATCCAAAACTTTATGTTGAAAGAGAATCAAGCTGAAATTAAATGTCTAGGGGCTAAAATCTTTAGTTGACATTTCGATGTATTTTTTTTATTTCAAACAAGTTAATATATTAGATGTTTGTTATGATTGAATGCCCTTTTAAAATTATTTTTTTGATAAAATTCTATTATTTAAGAATTTCCATGTTCATGATTATTACTTTATTGAATTGCTAGGTACTTTGATCTTCATCGCAACGAATACTTCTTCGACAGGTCTCGTACCTGTTTTGATGCCATTTTATACTATTATCAATCGGGTGGTCGGCTCCGCAGACCGGTCAATGTTAGCTTGGACATTTTTGTCGAAGAGATCAAGTTCTACGAATTGGGCGAACAGGCGTTCGACAAGTTCCGAGAGGACGAGGGCTTTATCAAAGAACAGGAGAGAATACTTCCAAAGAACGCCACTCAACGAAAATTATGGCTACTGTTTGAATACCCGGAGTCGTCCCAATGGGCGCGAGTAGTGGCCATCATCTCTGTAGTGATAATTCTCTTATCAATAGTGATATTCTGTTTGGAAACTCTGCCAGAGTTCAAACATTACAAGATTTACAACATAACCGAGAATATGACCCGGGTCATCGAAGACGAAACGCCATCGATGACCGAGCCATTCTTCATCATAGAGACCTTGTGTATTATATGGTTTTCCGTTGAGCTTACCATTCGATTCCTAACCTGTCCATCAAAGATAGAGTTTCTCAAAGACATTATGAATACCATTGATTTGGTGGCAATCGTTCCATATTTCATAACTTTGGCCACAATTATGGCCGAAAAAAGTGCGCCCAGACTTAGCTTTACACCAGAGAAGGGCAACCAAGCCATGAGCCTGGCCATACTCAGGGTCATCAGGCTGGTGAGAGTGTTCCGCATTTTTAAACTATCCCGACATTCGAAAGGCCTGCAAATTCTGGGCAGAACTCTGAACGCCTCGATGCGCGAACTGGGCTTGCTTATTTTCTTCCTATTTATCGGTGTCATTCTGTTCTCTTCCGCTGTATATTATGCCGAAGCAGACTCTGATAGGTCTTACTTTAAGTCCATACCGGACGCATTCTGGTGGGCCGTTGTTACCATGGTAAGCCATATTTTATGTACTTGCGAACTGTAACTTATATACAGAAATGATTAAGATATTGACCACATTTGACACCACTGTTTATTGGCATCAAATAACCCGAAAATTTTTTAACAATTTTTATTAATGGACTTTCAGAAGAATGGGAACAAGTGACTTTTTTGCCAGTTTAGTTATTGTAAAAAAATATCAATCTCTTTAAAATAAGAATATCTCGCTAAAAATATTTTAATTTTTAATTTAAAATTGAAGACCTCATTATGCAAACTGTATTATAGTTTAGATATAAACATAAATTATACTTTAGTTTTCGTGGCTGGTTTAAATTTTATATTAATATTAACTTGATATTTTCAAAGTTATAGTTTTTAAACT
>JAQIWP010001280.1:0-16068 GCA_034695525.1 Euzetes globulus
CTCTCTCCCTCTCCACTCTCTCTCTCTCTCTCTCTCTCACACACACACACACACACATCTCTATTCATTTGAATGAGTAGTAAAAGCGAATGTCATTGAATTGAGGCAATTTTGTTATGCCTTAAATTTTGTGCTATAAGTGACGATACTTGGCATCGTTTGGACGTATGGTTTGTTTACAGACCAATATCTTTGCTGATCACCTGCCGGAGCATTAATGCCCTGACAGCCAACATATCTAATCGGACAGTAGGTTAAAGGACGGCACGCGATGGTTCAACGGGTGACAGAGAAACATTCAATACTGAGTGAAGCGGTCATTGCTTTTCATAAGAGTTGAGCCACACTTTCGGCTCAATGCAAACGATTGTTTTTTTGTCGGACAAAAGTTGTTTATAAGTAGAGCACTGTTTCTGTCATCAATTTTCCCTTTAGTCTAATGTCCTGTTTATTAAAAGGCCTAAAGAATCCATAGTAGTCCAGTGTAGTGCAGCTGATTTCTTACCAACAGATTATATAGTCGAGTGTCGCTTCCACTCAAAAGCTACTCTACATTCAAAAGAGGACCGGTATATAACTGTACTCAATAATAAAAAGGAGAAAAAAGAGGACGAATTTTGGCTTTTCTTAATAAAAACACAAAATTGGAGCAAAAAAAGAGAGTGAAAAATAGCAAAGAGTGAAAGGCGACAATCACTTTACCTATGATTGTCCCACATTTGCATGGATTGCACACATCCAACACACTTATTATGGCACTTAAGGCACGTGCTGTCCGTAATGTGTCTGATTGTCTGATTCCTGTTTTCGAGAAATATAGTAAAAATACATTCCTCGACCCATTTGGCTCTTTTGGACTCTTTTTTATTGTTCGCTTTGCAGCTGAAGTCAGAGTCGAAACCTTTTCTCCAATTTTTTCACTTCTATAACAATAGAAATATTCGAAAAGAGTTTACACTTTTCTGTGAATGAGAGCTCACTCTTGAAATCCCTTTGCCTTTTGCCTAAATATTATGCATAACTGCTTTTTAGTTCAGACAAACGGTGTTTTTGAATTTGTAATAACATTCAACAGTTAGTCTGATTTGGATTTGTTTGTGAATCTCTCCAAAGGAGACCAACATTATATCGAACCCGAATCTCAATACAATTGCTTTTCATTCAAAGGATGTGTTTTCAAAATACTCACAGCTCTGACCATCGGTTTGTGCGCTCAAAGCCTTAGACAACGCACAGAACAGATAGTATACCATTAGAGTAAAGCAAATAATAATAGTCTAACACTTTTATTGTCAATGCTTTTGATATTATGAGAGACTTATATCTGATATGAAAGCAATTTGAAGCCGAGTTTGAAAATTTGTTGTTAAATAGTTTACATATTTGTCAGAACAGTTTAGAACTAACGCTGAGCCAACTCTTCAGAAAATTCACTTTTCTATAAAAATGATGACAAAAATGTCCTTTACTTGTATTCCTTTGCAATTCGATAATAATTTATTAGAGAAAAGGCTTTGAAAATTTGGAAAATGTTTTGTTGAGTCGAACGCATAACACAATCAAATTGGAAAATGACTTTCAATGACTTCCTTAACTTTATTATTGAAACTGTATTTAATCGATACCAATGTTGTTAAGGCTATTCAATGCTAACTTAAGTGGAAAACTTTGACTATAATGTATAGCCAACACACCGGAAGGAATGCCAACCATTTTCTACAATGAAATGTGGTTTGATATCTAACGGAATCCTATCATCAAACTGTTTAAGGAATGTTTGAAAACTTTTATTATAAATGCAATACTTTTTAAACCATTATCTGTTTTTATCACAAATACATCAAATTTTGTCATTTTATATACTATTCTGTTATAAAGTTGTGTTGAGTTTAGCGAATATCGATTCTATTGACTCAAAGGGGCAGACAAACAGAGCTGAGGGAAGATGAGTCTGAGCTCAACTTTAAATCTTATTTCATCTGTTAAACAAAATTTAAATTCATTTGAGTAAAAATAACAAACTTTAATCGTAAGTCTCTCTAATATTGGCTCATATTCTTCATCATTGAGTTAATCCCTCATCTTTTATACGACAGTTCGCCCATACATTCGCCCAAACATTAACTCTGTTGTGAAGGAACTCTAATGAATGTATGAATCTTTGCAATCGAATTGAGACCAAATAACAAACACAAAAGTTGCATAAATTTGCAGAAAATGAGAGAACAGAGCAAAGACAGAGCACAGCACATACATAATTTGTACCATATTCTGCTATAGCCGTTGATAATTACTGTTTACAAGAGACCTACGGCTCCTTTAATACAATATATAAATGTTAAGTGAACTCAGAATACATTTGCAATTTCTTGACAGGGCTTATGTGCCTCCAGTGGCTCCGGGGCTAAACACATGAACAGTCCTTATGCTTTACTAATTACCGAATACGAAGAAAAATTTGTGGACAGTTTAGACTTGAAGTCAGAAATAATTTGCATCGAAAGCAGTAAATTTGTTTTTGCTTAGAATATAATTTAGACAATACTAGCGCTCAACTCAACTGTAAGCTCCATATGAGTGGCCAAACAATATGTCTGATACACTAGTCTTGTGCTCAGTCTTCCACTTATAAAATATATATTTCGGATAAAACGGTGAAAGTGATTGAATGTATGACTGAATACATTAGTTGATGACATCGACAAACTGTGCAAACGATGCTCGCGGCCATGTTTTGGCGCAGTTAAGGTATTAAAGGCTTAATGCATTTTCTCCTTGGAGAAATTAAAAATTGTTGAAAACACAAATAATGGAGAAAATAGTTTTGCAATACATGAAAATATCTGTTACTTTCTTTTATTTGATGAGAATTGGTCTCTATTTTTATGTAATCATTGCTTTTAATAAATTATTCCCAACGAGTATTAGATGACTGTTTAACAAAGGGATAGACATTAAGTGTTCTTAAAGAAAAGCCTCTTTACTCATCTGATTAAGTGACACATAAGAAGTTATGCCTCTGAGCTCTAAATTACTTATGTATACATAATGTCAGAGCAATTACGACACAGAATCCGAGTATCTTCTCATGTGATTCTCATTTACTTAACGCTTACTTAGATGAGACTTCTTTAGGAAATGGCGTTAAGTGAGCTCTAATGCCTTTGTGGTGATTGTCAGCTAACAGACTATTACATGCATTCATGCTTTACCTCCTTTAAGCCTTTTATAACCGTTTTTTATCCTTTTTCTAACGTTATATACGTTACAGTCAACTGTATGTTCGTATAAATGACTGGGAAGTACCGCAACCAATTTGCATAATGATCTAATAAAACGGTATAAAAAACTGTGAGTCCCCGAAGTACAGAATATGTGCTCACTGTATATCAAACTCTATTTAATAGAGTATAAAAAGTTCAACAAATCAATTTATTCTTGATAAAAAAGCTTATGATGAGTGAGGCTGAGGGCGCCTTTGGGTCACAGACTTTGTAATACATGAATGAATAAAACATTTAATGAGTTAATGATTACAACAGATATGAATGTTTTTCAAACAATCAACTCTTATATACTCTTTATTTGATTTAAGAAATATGTATTTTAAATATGAATATTATTGATTTAATCAAAGACTTATTCTGTGCTATTCTATGCATTCTTTGACATGAAAAGCTTGGTAATAGAAGCATTGCCTAAATTGATGGCTTGATAAGCTTATTGTCTCAATTGTTTTGTCTAATTGTAAAGAAAATACAGAGAAGTGGTGGTGACATGTCTTATAAATCCTAACACAAATAAAAGACAATTTATTTGTTGAGATGTTAATGTCGTGGACTATAAGAAGAGCTTTAATTCAAACTCAAAGCGAATGTGAAAGGGATCGTTGAAAACCACAAAAGGCATGGAATCACTGGTAAAATAGTGACTCAACTCATAAATCTTTTAGATTTTGTTTGGAAAATGAGAAAAGCATTGCGTCGTGACTTAGCATATGAAGAGATGGAGGGAAAGGGGTAGCTGTGATAGCAATGAACACAACCCAAGTGCTATTTGAAGCGAAGGCCGAGATGTGCACAAAAGTCCTTATAAGCATAAAGTAAAGTATTCTAATATGAAAGAGTGCTCCAAAGCACAGAATAAAGCAAAGCAAAGCCTTTGGCAAAAGGAGGCTTATATGCATTTGGTTGTAGTGTCACGTCAGACAATAATTAATTCTACGGTTAATTACTAATCAATCCTTTATCACTATAGCAACAGTACATCTCACGCAATAGTCAAAACCTTAGTTCATGCCTGAGTACTCATCAGCACAACTATAAGAGACATATCCATACAATGCAAGTCGAGAGACAACTGGAGAGCAGCAGAAACAAAGAGAGCAAACTTTAAAGACAAGTCAAACCAAATATTCAACTGAGGAAAAGGCAAAATACTCTTATATTAAAACAGAGATAGTGATAGACTTCCACTAAATAACACTAAAATTCGCTACAATTGTCGACATTTCAGAGATAAAGAGAGAGAAAGAGTGAAAGTTATGTGAAAGAGTGTAGGAGTGAAAGGAGGAGATTGAGAGACACATAGAAACCAATGCTATGAGAATTTGAAGAAAAGTTAAAAACAGTTCTCGTGTTTCACTTTGTATTACAATTGAAAGGCACAGCCATTACCGCAATCTTGTATAATATGAGAAGTAGACAAGAGTTAATGAAATTCTAGTCTAAACCGGGTATTAGTAGTTATGTTGGCCTCTCATAACTGATTGCGTGCCACTTAATAAACTGTCTTACGTTATGACTGTTCCCTCTCTACACCCTTTCCACCAAATATTGAATAGAAATGAAGCCATTATTAATATTATGGCGTTTTGTCTTTTGATAAATTTTTATTGATTCTCATATTCAACGACTGCTCGCATTAAATACAATCAAAAATCAAAACAAATCGGAATCTATGAAACAGTCTTTCATTTTGAGAGCACTTTCATCGCTAACTTGATTTGATTTAAATCTAATGAAATAACGATTCTCTACAGATTTGAATCGCTATTTATTCTGAATTCTGAATTAATTTACGATTGAAATTAATTCAAGAATTTAGTCCAACTTTTAATGTTTTCTTTGCCAATAAATTCATGAGATTTTAAAATAACTTTTATTGTTTTAGACGTTTTTCCAAACATTAAGTTTATTTAATTTAAAATAAAAAGAATGATTGTCTGAAAAGAAACTCTAATTGAAATTGTTTTCACTTTTAATACAATATATTTATTTCATTTAACGAAATATTTGCAATTCTCTTAATTTGTTTATTCAAAAATACATTTTATTTTCCCAAATATTTGTCGTATTTTTTTCTATAAACAAATATATTGAAGAATTCTCAGAGAATTTGACAAAAAAAATAGTGATTTAAATAATAAAAACACCGAACTATTAACAGAAGGATTGAAAATTCAACGTTCAATGCAATGATTCATTACTAATGAAATTTAATTAAAATAACATTTTTTTTTTCGTGTTTGCCATTGAAATAGTATTTACTCTTATTATTTTGAAATTCAAAACAATTATAAAAAATCGCTATATTTATAAACTTTTAGTGGTAGAACACCTTTTTGATTAACGACATTAAACCCGCCAAGCTCAAGTTCATTTACAAATGGAATGACTGACATCTTTACAAAAACATTCAGAAAATATTCTATTAAAAAATGAAGACTTTTCATCATTTCTGGATTTGAGAGGACATGAATTGGATAAAAAATGATTCTTATTTCGAAATAATTAGAGGATTAAAAAATAAAAATCGATATTTGAATTGAAATAAATTGAAAACTTATTTATCGAAAAGATTTTGTTTTAAAACAAATCCAATAGTGAACGCAAATCACGAATTTCTTTACGCATCGACTAATTTATCGGTTTTTTAATGAGAAAAATAAATTATTGAAGTCTTTCATTAAGTCGTTTCTAATTATAAAGCAGTGAAGAGACAAAACTAAGCTCTGATTCAGTAGAAGATTGGGAATAATTTTCAACCAGATTTGGCCAATCATTGTAAAACAAATATTTTGAGACAAACTTGCCTCATTTTAAAAAACCAAAGGATAAGAATATTTCAACATTTTAAAATTACCTTATATAATTATTTGAGTAAACTTGCATCAATATGTAGTTATGATTTCTCATAATTTAGGGTAATCAAGATGTCTGAATGAAAAATTTATAAATCTACCTAATTATCCTCCCGAGCAGAATATTTCTTATTCTTGGTTCAGGTATTTTGCTTGGAATTCCACTTTGAAAGTCTACTGGGTCATTTACTATTCAAAGAAATTGACATCTGAAGTATTTTTCAATTTTTTTGTAACATTTTTCTGAAAAAAATCAGTTAAACTCATGAATTAATAAAAGGAAATAACATTTAAGTAAAGCTTTTGCTTATGTCTCGATTCGAGTTCTTTTGAAGACATTCCACATAAATATCATATCAAGTGTTTGAATGGTGTGAAGAAGTGGTTGAAGACCTGTTGCCGATCGCATTACCCACAGAATGCGCTCAAATATATATTGCGTTAAACATTAAGTATTTACTTAGCCTTATATCACTTACAAGAAAGCAATTTGTCTGAAGCCATAAAGAATAAGCTAATGGAGTAAAAAAGTGTAGGCTATAAACACACCGAAGGGATGCCTGGAATGTGATTCAACATCACTATTAACGACATTACTCTCAGATTGAAGAACATCTAAAGGCATTGAATATAAATAAACATATATTTCTTTGATTTCTTCGCTAACATTCAGTGGTGTTATGTCTCATAAGCCCTAATCGAGTGATTGTTTTACAAATCAAACGCACAAATAGTATGAACGCAAACAAAACCAGAATTTCGTTTACATTATTAGACAAATGAGTGAAAGTCTAATATTAGAATATTTTATTGAAAAATCGATAAAACCTTTCTGTTTATTGAAATGACTCAGAATAAGAATTTGTGGAATGCATTTCTTCAGCTTAAATGACTTGTCATTTGTATTGAGAAACACGTGTAAAGTATATGATTCTTATGAAACATTTGGCAGAAAAATGTTTTTTCCACTGAATTGAGTAAAAGAAGTGTTAATAAAAGAAAGTTTATTGAAAGGACTCGATATTAGAAATGGAAAAAATAATGTCGGGGGCAATAAAGGTAGTCATTTTCCGCTCCAAAGACTACTTATATGCATTGCTGGAAAGGGTGAGTTCGTGCTCGGCATAGCTTCTCACTCTTGAGTCGAGGTATGGCTTCTATGGCAACTCAAGTCATAACAGTTGTATGACAAGAATATCCACTTAGACTAATTTGATTTTTGTGGTGGTGTGCTCTCTGATCGCACCCTTTTTTCCACATTATTTTATTCGTTTTATGCTGAGTTCTGAGAGGCAAACAAGTGCTGAGAAAAATCTAAAACATTAAGAAATAGATAAAGTGATGCCTTTCCTCACTGAATCACTGGCGAGGATAATATGATTAAGTGAACAAAGAATTAGCGGTGAAGAGATGTTTTATATTTGACTACAACAGCCTTTCTATTACCTTCTATACAGCTTTGCACTTAATTATACAAAAGGATGTACACAACAGTTCTGAAGAAAGTGTGAACTCTTGCCTTTATTATTCCTCTCTATAATAAGTAGACAAATGCTGTTCTGCATTAAATTATAATGAGAGCACATCTTTACCTTCTATTAGATTGTTTGCATACTTCAAAGGCAGACTATCTTTATATCAAAAGCAAATTTCTTTTGTCAAAGTTATAGCACAAGTAAAGCTCAAAACACCGTTACTATAATTACAGTCTATTACAGAGATTTGAATTTATAATTCAATTTTATTGTATAAATTATAAGTTTGAATACACTCATAGAAAATATATAACAATACAGAGAGAAAATCAAATGTTAGACCAGAATAACTACAGACAAGCCATAGCCTAACTTAAAAGATAAACTTATTTAGAAAAGTGATGGTCTGTTATGTGAATCGCTGCTCATTCCTCACCAAAACTCTTATCAATTGAATGCACACAACATTTGATAGAAAAATATTAATAAATATATAAATGGTTTCGGATTTCAATGGTCTGACCGTTTTGTGTGTTGACTATAATATATTCAATTGTCTTTACGATTGTCCTCACAATATGTCTGAATATGATATATACCGAGCGCCACTACACCATAGCCAGCACCTGCCTTCGCGGCGAATAATTACACTAATTTCGAATTAACGAATGCTTTACTCTCTACCAGAGCTCTACTGTCAGAGCTTTGGGCAAAATTTTTATGAAAGGGTTGACTCAGTTATGGGTTTGGAAATCCATGTAATGGATGTACACATGTTTACGCATTTAATAATAAAATTGAAGAATTAAATGAAATCGCAATACATATCGATCGAAGAAAAGTTATGTTTCAAAGCATATGCTGTAAGAATAGAACAGAATAAAAGCATTTCTAATTTGAGCTAATTTTTTGGTGGAGTCTTTCCTTTCCTTTCATTTGATTTGCTTTAAAGTTAAAGCGAAGAATAATTATTTGGTTGAAGTCTTTTTATAAAACTTATGGACAAAACTATGGAAACATAAAAAGTTTTAATAGAAGAGAAAAATTATATATTAGATGTGGTTTTACACGCATGGATGAGGCCAGACATAAATTGTGAACAAATCAACTGATTGCCTCCATTATTCTGTGCATTAACAGCACTGCATCACTACTACTTGTGCTGTAGCTCTTAACACAACGCAAATACTGCAGAGAAAAAGTATTGTTTTAAACAAACTTTAGATAAAATTATAAAACGAAAGGATTGGCTGAGAATTTGTGAAGGAATAGAGGAATAGAAGAGCGAAAGGACAGCCTGTAATGCAGTGCATTATTCATTGCGAAATGAAATGAGTAGATAGAGATAGGAAATGAAAACAAAGAGCCAGTGCAAACATTGAAACAAAACAGTTGAGACCAGCGCTAAGATTATACAACGAACTGAAATATAAGTAAAATAACAAAAATTCAAAGCATACAAAAGCCTTTTGCTTTTAATAACAAACGTCTGCCGTAATTCAAAAGTCAGTCCAAACTCACACATCTCTCTTACATTAAATTATTGTCTGCTTTTTTCAAAAACATGTTTAATGTGCGAACTCTTCATATATAACTTTAATTTGAAAAGACTAATAAGAGATAATATATAAGATTAGAATTAGACGGCTCTATATTCACTGCTCTACTGTTTTATCAGTCATTTCTAATTAAATCAGATTTTCATAACGTAACTAAACTTAAGTTTTGTTCATCAACTTTACACAAAACGCTAATTACGTTACGCTTTTCTAAGAATTAAATTTATTATTAAGTTTAATGCATATAAAGGACCAAATTATACGACAAATCAAATATAATTTTAGCCAATCTTTTGAAATATGTTTTTCATAGAGGAATGAATGACAGAATGTATCTTAAAATTCATAATTATTTATATCCAAAGCACTTGAATAGTGTATGAGTTGTGCATAACTTATATGTCGTTTAATAATATTCTAATAGAAGACTATATAGTTTTATAAGTTTGATATCATTTTCTACAAAACTATGTAATTCTGAGAAATTAGTTGCAAAGCACTGCTCAGACCAGTGAAAGGCTTCCTTAGCAACTGCTTTGATCGCTACAGATTACTATGGGTTGGCTCTACCTTTGACTTTAAAGCAATCATATCGACCGCAAACATTGCCTCAAAATTTTCTTTTTCTAAAATAAAAAAAACTAATTCATTAAGAGTTAGAGTTATAGAAATTATGGCAAAAAATTTTGCAATAATTTATATACATTTTTAATATATTATATGAAATGAATTAATTTTGATAGTCTTTGGCTTTTCATTGAAAAAATTAGTTTTAATATTAACTTTGAGTAGAGCTGTTGTACTATTTTCTTTTGGCTGTGCACTAAAGTTAATGCAACTCTCATCAAGTGTTGTGCACATAGAATACACAACCAATGCATACAAAGGCTGTGCCAATGCAGAGTCAGTTGTGTGCGCTCTTTCAAAAAATTTTCTAATGAGTTTTCTGAAGTATATATTTTGTAACTTTGCAGCACATCTCTTGTGCTGTGCAGCTTCTCAACCCTTTACTTCCAGTTTAACTCAGTTTTCTCTTTTGATAAAAATATTCCCTTTTGAGAAAAATCGATAAAAAGGGACTGCGATTTGCCCGTAGAGCAAATCAATGAGAGAAAGAGCTTTTAACCCGTTTCCTGCTTCGTTTGCTTCGTACGAAAGGGTTAAGGGAACGTTACCTTAATATTTAAAGCCTTTTATGACAAGCAAATACTGTTAAATGCATCAAAACACTATATAATGCAAGATTCACTGCTCTTACATCATATAGTCATAGCACTGGCAGCTTATATGCACTGTTAGATTGCGACAACTCTTTTCCAAAAATAAAGAATATATATATTTTGTGTATTTTCTGCTCAAAAATTCATTTTAAACTTTAGAAATGTTAAGCATTAAAACATCTCCAGTAATGACCAAACATTGACTGCTTTGTTGTTGTTCTGCACGAAAGAGTCTTTTTGGGAGTCAAACGCACAGCCAATACATAAAGTGGAGACTCTCTCTCTCTCGCATAGCAAACCATCTTTTCATTTGGAGTCAACTTTATATTTTTCAAAAGATCCCTCTTTGCAGTCAAGCATTTTTATAATAAGTATTACTCTATTATTAAAAGGAAAGGGTTGAGGCAGTAGATGCAGTGCATCGTTTGAAATGCCTTTTCTGCCTCATCTTACGAGTAATGGCGAATCAATATTATTATTATTAACAGAATATTAGGAGTTCGGCTCAACAACAGATGACTAAAACACAAGAGCACTGTCTGCAGCCTATCTTATATATGATTATATGCAACAAAATCATCAAATATTAGAAGAGAACCCAATTTATACACATATAAACTGACTATAGTTACTTGAGATGTCGGTCGGGTCTAATGTTTAGTTCTCATTTCAGGGGTAAGTACTTATTATTGAGTCAAATGAATGTCATATATTTCAGGTGTTCATTATTTTGTTGTATAATTACACTTTGGAAGGGAAGACAGTTAGACTCAACAAACAAATCTAAATATCTAAGTGTAGAACAAAAGTGCACTTTCATTGCAATCATATAAATATATATCAAGATATATAGAGACAAAGTTCATGCAACCATCTGTTGAATGTTTTCTTATTGATAGCACGGCTCAAGTGATTCTTAAGGCATAACTTGCACTCGACTTTAATCACTTATACTTTTGCCAAAAAAAGATAATCGACTGAAAGCTGACGCAAAAATGTATTCATTATATGAAATGTTTATCTCAGTTCATAATCTTTTGAAACTATGAAATATAAGACAAATTAATCGCAATATTTATCTTAAAAGAAGCCAAGAATATTGAATTCGGTTAAGTATGCAGACAATGAGCAACATTGAACTATAGAACCTCCTTGGTACAAAGTTCGATCCAGTGTAATATTTTTGTGTAACACTGATTCTATTAAGCGACTCATGTTTTCAAATCTGAGCTAATGTTAGAATCAACATGTCTTAAGAGATTTATGCAGTCTTAGGGACGGCTGTTGTGTTGACCGAAATTAATTTTTCGAAAACAAGAATCAAATAAAAAATATATTTTTATATATATTTTTTATTAAAAAAAACAGTTGAAGAATAGGATAAGTAATAGAAACGAAATTAAGGCTCTCAACGCTTTGTTCTCATTTAAAGTGATTGAAAGAGAATCGGAGAGACTTTGTTTGTGCGGTGTGTGAGTGGCACAGCTCTGGCACCAAATTTTATGCATTATATAAAACAAGTTTAATATAAAGCTTTGTGTTTAAAAAGATTGCATTCTAGAGACCGGTCCACTGATTTTGGCAATAAGAGCCTATTCTCTAAAAGCTTAATATTATGCTGTTCTCTGTATGTTCTCCAGTACTCTCAGCATATCCAGTGCTCTCTCCTGTCCCTCGCGACCGAACACATGATAATCCATTGCCTCTATTCTACGATTTCTTTGTGTTTGGAGAACAGCTTCACTTTTGGTTCTCATCTATCGTTCTCTTATGCGTTAGGGATGAGGATGAGGTGATTGGAGGGGGTCTATGCCTGGGCTTCTGTCTCGCATCCATCTGTGCTCTACACCGTCCGAAGGATGACTGCAATGATCTTTAATATTCTCAATAAAAGTAGAACTCTATGGTCTCATTAAAGATGACTCACAGTCATAGCACAGCACAATCTCCAGGCTATATTTCAACTGTTCAACTGCTCCAAACAAAAGAAGCTGTAGATCTCCCTCTGAAGCATGAATGTGGCGGTGCATGCAATCTGACATCTTTCCCCGATCTGACATCTTCCCCCTCAAGTGCTGCCATTTTCACTTTCTCCCACAATAAGAGTAATCTCACCCGCTTTAGCCTCAGCTCTGTCTGTGCTCCAGTGAATCATCAAAAGGGGCCCAAAAAGAAATGCAGAGAAACAGAGCAGACGGTTGGGTCACATCTAATATTGCATTTGGGCGCTCGTCTCTCAACTATGCCTGGGCTCAACACAATGCACTTCTTTGCACTTTAGGTCTCTAACAATCGCATAACTGTTACACAAAACAACTGAAAAGACTGTACGACAAGAAATTTTATTCTCCGCTAACTTTATTCTTACCAATAATACTATGAATATATGTTTTAATTTAATTTATTTTTTTATAACTTTGCAAAAAAACTTTCCCCGATTTCTTTACTTTCTTGAAGAAATTAATTCCCAAAAAAAGTTTGCAAACATTTGTGTAAAACATTTCTAATTGGTTAAAAAATTAATTATAATCGCATGACTCGATTGAACAATAATAGCATTATTTCGAGAATACGAATACAAATACGGTTTATATTCAGTACTTTTGTTATACATTTTAAAACATATGTTATTTAGTTTAATGTAGTTTTTATTATTTTATATCAAACGAAACACCATTAAAGTGAAATCAAATGCAATATAAAATAGAAATAGAGACTGAATTCGGCTTTTAATTGTTATTTGAGTTAAACTGAAAATTTATTTTTGATTGAAGAGAGCGGTTAGCAATCAAACAGTCAAACAAATGACTCAATAGTTATGCTTGAAGTAAATATTGCATAAAAATGATTGTATTTTTAACAGGACTTTGCATCCAATTATGGTTTACACCCATTCTCAACATTAATAGCATAACAATTGGAAGAATAGCCACAATGGCATTGGACTGACGCTGCACTGGTCTATAATTGCGCGGCTGATTGGGGGGTAATCAGCCACAAAGACCCCCATTATGTGCAACAAAACAATGCCTGTGCCTCTACTCTGGCCTCTACTCGCAGCCAATTTCATTACACTTTTGCATTACATTCAGATAAATATTAGATAAAAATTATGTATTCATACCATTAAATATCTGTTCAGATATTTTTGTTTGCTATCGAATACACTTCAATGATTCCAATGACTATCGCAGAGAAGATCCTCTTATTTTCAGAGCAAATCCCTTTCCAGTATCCGATTTGTCTTTTCTTGAACTTCTACGATATGCCTGGAATAGAAAAAATGTTATTTTTATAGTTAAATATAAAAATTGGTTCGTATTTACACACAAAATACAAACAGAAGAGGAAACATTTATAGCGATATTAGAAAAATCTTGAAATAACAAACCAATGGAATTACTTCTGAAGTTATATAACAAACGAATATCTTGTTTAGTATTAAACAAACTAATCGTAGTTTTCCTACAATTCTATGAATTATAATTCAATATATAAAGAATGAGTTTCAATGATCTGTTCCTCTCAAAGACCAGAAGAAAATATATATTAGAAGACAGAGTTTACTCAGCACTGAATCAGAGCTACAGTTAAATGTTTGGTGAGATTTTATACTTCATATTACAATATGATTTCGATTGTAAATATAATGTTTGGCTTCTTTTAGTTGATTCAATCTTATACTACTTCTTGAGTAAGCAAAGATCTCTGTCATCCCTATTGTCATACCTCTCCTCTACTGATATATGAATAGCACAACAAATAGATAATCGAATATATTATACGATATTTTCGATTGTATAACACTTTGGTATATAAATTGAATTATTCTCTCTTTAAGTCAAACTATATATTGAATACTCCGAAACAGATCTTTGCAAACGTATAATTGGTTTGATGTTCTGTTTGACATAGTTTTTCACATTAAATGATATACCGGTGCCATGAATTTCAAATTAAAAAATAATATATTAGGATATAATTCATTCGATTGAAGAAATCCAACGCTTTGTCTCTTTTTCTAAACAGTTTTGTTTTGATTCTACAAATTATATTAAACTGAAAGAGTGTATAATTAGTGCCAAATATAACCTTTGATTTACGATAAATATGTCCTCAAATCACGAATCTCTCTCTTTTTGCCTCAAAAAATACATTTATTTTTGTTTTATATCATTTCAAATATTAGATAAATTTTATTGTTTTTGTTAGGAATCGAAATTACTTTTAAATACTGTTTATATAAACGGTTTAATGCAAACTAAGAGTAATGTTCATCTCATAGACAGTTCCATTGTAATGAACATCAATGAAGGTCTAACTTTAATAGCAATCAAATGATAACCTGTTGCCGATTAGACCATACATTTGGTCTCAATATTTTATATCTTTTCTACTGAATGTGCGAATCAAACTTTACCAGTAGTTATGGGTTACAAAACTGCAGTTCAGTTCAGTTTCTTAGGATTATAAAACACCCGATAAGTCGGATATCATACGAGAAACAGTAAAACATGCAAAATATCGATCCAAAGGTGGATATGTTGTGGACATTGAGTAACAATGAAGTCAATATAGCACTGCTCTTCAGTTGCCAGCGCTCAGAGACTACGAGTCAGCACTAAACCAGACAATAAGAAGCACAAAGAGGAGAGAGAGGAGAGAGAGAGAGAGAGAGAGAGAGAGAGAGAGAGAGAGAGAGAGAGAGAGAGAGAGCAACGAAATCATATTAAAAGTATTTGATAGGAGCTTTTATGTGTTGCTAAGAAAAAGTTAATTAGAGACTCTGATCACGATCTGGTTGTAGAGCTTTTAAGAAATTTTAGGAAAACAACATTTGCTACGAATTAATACTATCGGCAATAATGTTGGCGTTGACTACAATAAAGTATATATAAAATTAGTTGAGTCTTATATAATAGTTGTTCGCATACTTATTGCTGACAATAAGAGTTCGGGGCACAGATATACGATATTCCCAACTCATGGAGCAGTCCTCGAATTAGCATAACATCAATTCACTACTAATGCTATCCGTTTCACAACATCTTAAACTTTGTTTCAACAAATATATACTTAAATTTTATTTTAAACTCACTTTAAAACAATATAATCTGCAAAAACTTTTAGCTTAATTTTATGTCTAGCGTTAAGAAACACAATATAATAAAATAATTCACAACTTCTCTCTTCTAAACTTAATGACAAATATGTGCAAGGTGTCTCTACACTTTAAAAAATTAAACACCAGCAACTATTCTATGGCAGAATAATCTATGCATATATCGTTCAACCTTAAATGAGACAGGAATATTTATAGATGGCACCTTGCTAATCACTGTTTGAGTTTTATTACTTAAATTTACTTGAGTTTTCTTATTTTTGTTTTGTTTGAAGTTTAAATGCAAAAAAGATTTCAAATTAAAGTTTATGTTATTTCATATTTCTGTGTACTTGTTTATAAAATGTTTCTAAATGTATATTAAATTCAAGAAATTATGCAAAACCAAACATCGGCTAAAAAACAAATCAAAGAATTTACAGTTGGGTTATGACTAGTGGTTTCAGACAATTGCTTGAATATATCAATATATCAGTCCTAAAATAAACTCTATCATTATTTCAAGAATCTCTCTCTCTCTCTCTCTCTCTCTCTCTCTCCCTCTCCCCTC
>JAQIWP010001281.1:0-16065 GCA_034695525.1 Euzetes globulus
AAGATTTCAATAAATTGAGCCTCAGATCATTTCTAATTTTTACTCAAATTGTGACTTACCTTTCTCCTGGTGGACCAGGAGGTCCCATTGGACCAATTTCACCTATAATTTGAAAATTGTCATTAAATAAGAATCAAAAAAATTATTCTTATAGAATACCTGGTGGCCCCGGTAACCCATGATGCCCTTGCGGCCCATGTGGTCCTGCCGGTCCTGGTATTCCTCTGGGACCAGAAGGGCCCTAATTTTAAATAATTACATCTATAGATTTGATAAATAATTAAACATGAATTAACTGACGACTTGTGCTTGCAAATATTGAAAAGAGTCGAGTGGAGGGCCCTTATCGCCTGACGATCCTTGCGATGCCGCTAAACTATGAAACCATGCGGTTATGTCACCCGAAGTACCTGGAGGACCGGGGTTTCCTGGACTGAATTTATTATTTATTATTAATATTTAACAAATAATTTAATCAATGAGTCTTACATTCCGTGACTCCCGGCTTCTCCTCTTACTCCAGGCGGTCCGGGAGGACCAGTTTGGCCCTAATCAATTTTATGTAAACATTTATTCACTTATATCAGTAAATCTTACTCTTCGAGTAGGAGCCAAAGTAGTTGCTTCTGACGAGGGCTGTGTTCTGGTCTAATGGATCGAAAATTTTGTAAGCAATTAATATTTTGTTGGAAAACTTGAAGACAATACTAGAAATATAAATACTCACCGCTTCTAAAACTTCTTCGGCACAAACCGGACAGCATTTTCCGATAGGAATGTATTTTTGTGTCTGACAAGCAAGTGTAGGACATTCCTCCTTATCACAGACATTGTTGCCAACCACACACTTGCATGTCGTACACGAGTCGGGACTCCATTCTTCGCCGTTTTCATAATAATCGCCCTCAAAAAGGCAGGTCTGGTCTGAAATTAAGACATTCTTAGAATAGTTCAAAAATATTAATAAAACATTTTTAGTCAAAATTTACCCGGATTCTCATCTTCTGGCACTTCATTCCTGTGGGATTTAGCTTTTGCAAGACATATCAGAATATTTAACAAGAAGATAATTGAAAATATATTTGATTTAAATAATTTCATTTCATTAAACTTTTTCAAATGACTCTTCTATTGAACAATTTTTACATGATTTTCATCAACAATTTTGAACACTTTTCCGATTTTTAAAGAAAGTTTAATGAAACGAATTTCTTTGAGAGCAATGCTTTAAGAATGAGTTTAAGGATCCCTTTACTCCCAAATATTTAATTCATAGAACATATGCTTTTGTCCGTCAATTTGTCCATTTTTTTAGTGTCTAAGACTTAGGATAAATATTGATTGATTTTTTAATATTACCTTATTCCACCCGCAAACAGTGGCTTACCGATATAAACTGAATTGAGGATATTGTAGGCATTAAAATGATTAATAACAAAGATATCTTGTTTTCATGTCAATAACCTGGAAAGATTTTAAATATCTGTATTTGTTTTGATCTAACTTGTATAATTGAATTCTAAGGCATTCTATGTTGTGCTGTCTCACAGTCCAGGTCTAAAAATGTAACTCTTTTATTGTGCGAAGTAAATCTCATTAAATGTATTTAATTAAATCATAATAGTTGTCCACAATTGGCCCCCAACGTGGGGCTCGAACCCACGACCCTGAGATTAGGAGTCTTATGCTCTTATCTGAGGACAGCGATTACGATTGGGGGCATTTGAGGATATCATCTATTATCGATATACCATTTAAACCCATTATACCCATTTAAAATAGTAAGCAATTCTTTTTTCTTTTATCTTTTAAGATTGAATAAAAAAATTTCACCTTCCACTTCACTTATACAAATCATAAGACAAGAGATTAGTGTGATAAAACTTCAAGCTGAATGAACTCGCTTAAACTTAAACTTAATTGAATAAAATATAATTTTTCAGTTTATTTAATGCCGATATTGATTTTAATGCCATACATCTATTTTTCCTGAAAATTATAATATTCACTTTTGCGGCATGCCACTATTTGCGGAGGAATATGGTATTCAATAATTAATGAATGTTTGATTTGTTGAAAATTGATATTTAGTTGAAAATTTAGGTCGTTTTATTATTATTTTTTATCATTTTTTATATCCACTTAGTTTTCAAAGTAACTTGCTCTTTGCCTTAATACCTCAAAATGATAGACTATCATTGTTCACGAATAATTGTTTGTAGAGAATAATCTCGTGATTACTCAGTATATTACTTTATATTCAGATAAATTTGTAGAAATCTTTCAAATTGTAAATATGTTCTCAAACTCTATATAATCAGGATTTTCAAAGTAAAGTACTATTTTGTAATTATACAAGATGATTTTGGAAGCTGGAATCGTTTGTCGACATTTTTCTACAGCTTTATCATCTAAAATATTCTAAAAATTGAATTATTTCAGAATTAATAAATGGCATAATTTAATGAATCGTCAATTTGTTGTGTCATAATTCGGTTTAAATTATGTCACAAAAAAGTGTTATAGTTTTAGTCCAGAGTTAAGACATTTATTTGAGTTATTTGGAGAAAAAGTTCAGAATAACTGTAAAATTGGTAAAACAAATGCTGCGCTTCCTTACAATTACGTCAAAACAGAAACATTATTTGAAAACAACTTTTGAAAAACAGGTTTTATATTCTGACCACATATTATAAGTCAATTATAAGATAAGCAATTAAGAAGTCTTCAAAATCGGAATCATTCTTCAAATTTCATTATTTCAATTAAGGGGTTGAAGATATTGGGTTGGAGTTAACTAACACTACCAATGTCATACCAAGCTATAACAACAGGTTAATTTAGTGTCTATTTATAAACTATTAGGTCCACTATTTTGTTCCGCGTTCTCTTCAAACCACTCTCAATGGTAGAGTAAACTGAGTGATGTGCTGTTCAATCTGTTTGCCAGTATTTCGGTTCACTGTCGTTCACAAACAAACCTCGAGCTCTTTATTAAAAAAGCTTTTGTGCGAATCATTAATTTGTGGAAAGTCCTATCAAATTGTGATATGAGGCCAGCCTTTGACTGGAAACTTGACTCTTTCTATTGATTGTGATTATAAAATGACAACAGATTTTTTTAAAAATAAATTCATCACATATTATGAAATGTCATTTTTGTTATTCTTTGATATTCTGTGACTGAGTTATTGTAACAAAGATCTAGGTCAATTTCAACTGATATATTGACCGATTCATTAAAAATTTATGTTTCTTTACTGAAAACTACGCAAAAAATCGTTTTATATTTTGGATTATTTCGAGCAGTTTTTCGTAAATTTTTATTCAATTGTCTGTGAAAAATCACAACTAAGAAAAAATATTCAGCAAAAATATTGAAAAAAAACATGTTAGGTAAATATTTTATTTTAAATTTTTGTTTTTATTAAAATTTGATTTAAATACGACCTTATCTGAATTGAAATTCAAGTTTAACAAGTATACAGCAAATGCTATACAACGACGATAATCCATTTAGATATGGAATTTACAGGGCTTTAATAGTTGAGTGTACTGGATTCTGAATTAAATCACCATATTAATATGATAGAAAATTAAAACATTTTTATATTATATTAATCTATCAATAATCTATCTATCTTTAAATATATATATCAGAGATGTGCAAGGTCCGCGACCCTAGAGAGGATATAGAACAAGGATAGTGACTAATTTTCAGGTCAAAGTCTAGGGGGATATAAGGAGGTGATATTTCAAAAATGGTTGATGAAAATGGCGATCGGAAAATCGATCACAATTTCCCTCATTTTGTTTTTAAATTGGCTTATTTCAGGTAATTTTAAGCATATATTAAGCCACAATTAAGCTAATAAGTCAAGATTTTAGTCTAAATTCCTTATTATATTAGCCGCAATTTAGTGTTATTTTAACACTAAATGGCGGCTAATACTAAAAAATAGCAGTTTTTTGGCCGCCATTATTAAAAATTTACACATGTTCTACATTTTTACTTTAGAATAATTCTTTTTTCAAACCTACAGGGGATAAATCACCAAATCTCAAACCTAGGTTGAATTATTTCAACAAATCCCCCTTGCACATCTTGTAGATTAAAAAATTATAGAAAGTTTTGTATATACAATAAACTAACTATAAATTGAACATTTAAACAAGGGTTTGTCTCAAACCTAATCCCCACTACATTTACAATTTTAAACTAAACTATTTTTATTTTATCCTATACTAAATTAGCCTATAAATAGCCTTAGCTCTCTTTCATAGACCTAGCATTAGCCCTTCCTTATAAACTTAACATGGGCTCACTCACATGGAAAGTATTGGATATTTGAATGACAAAACTATGTACTAAATACTTCGTAAATGTAGTGAAAAAGTCGCCCCTTGTAATTTCAGATATCGTGTTATTAACGTTGTCGAGTTGAGATAGTTGGTCTTCATAGCTTTTATTCCGGCTCCAGCTCAAGGGTGAAATTATATACTTCAACATTTCTTTATCGTCGTAAAAAATTTGAGATTCAAATTCTGATACAAACATTTTTCAAATAATTTCTAACCAACGAGTCTTTCAAGTGTTTAATAGTTTTCAGTCAAAACATTTGGCGATTGAAGTTTGATTAACGTTTGTCCCAAAGTTTAATATAATTTTAATATTGAGTAAACAGCATAAAAATATATTTTTACTTGGTCAATCAATAGGACATAAAGCATGGATTCTTCATATAAATTGAGAATTTAGAATAGACATGCTCAATTTCGTTTGCTATTAATTACTTGTAATTTAAAGGTCATAAATAGTTGAAAATATATCCGTTTATTTGTTTTTATTTGACAATTATTTTTGTTTAAATGTCTTTAAATATCAATCAATAGTTAAGACCAAAACAGTGAAAAATCGGAGACTTAAACGATTTGTTGTGAACTTTTCCGGAGGCCATCGATTTGAAAGTTTAAAAATAGAGATATTGAAGTCGTTTTGAATTAAGACTCAAATCTTATCAGTTAATTACTTTGTTATTTCCAGAAAACGATGAAAGTTGAAATCATCTTTTCTCCGAAACGTAATTGATCTACCACAATCATTTTTTGAATTCTTTTATTCATTTTAAGTAACAGAAAGTCAGGTAAAGAGTTCATATGGAAAATAAATCAAATTAAAATATTAAATCCCTATTACAAATAAATATTATTTGGCTTTAGCCAGGAAGTAATTTACAGCTTATGATGTGCTTCTTGCACATACAATCAGTCGGTTTAAAAGAATTTGTGAAGTCTCTTATAGAGTGCTATCAGAGTTTCTCTTCAAATCCTGGTAATATTAGATTGAAGCTGTGTAGTCCATAATTTTATCCAGAAATACTCTTAAATTGATAATAAACTGTACTATGGATAACTGTTTAGATGATTTGCATTTCTAAATTTCATCTACATATATTTAACAATCTTCCTCCCTCCCTTCCTCTCCCTCTCCACTCCCTCCTTGTACATTCCTTTCTTACTTAGAATTGAATGGAAATTTTATTAAACTAAAGACAGTTTAGTAATACATTGCCATTAAAAAAAACTTTCAATCATTATTCGTCAAGTAATACCAAGAGCTTAAATTTTAATAATTTTAAAAGATGAAAAATAATCCTAGAAGTTATTGTCGCCCAAAAAATAAAACCTTGACCTTTATTTACAAAACTTAAGTAATGCTTATTTAACAAAACAGTAAACAATTTTCAGGCAATTTTAACCATAAAGTCGGATAACTTGAGGTCATTGGCTCTTACATACTGTTTGTCAAATATAGTGAGAGGGAAACGCCACCAAATCTATCAATTCATTCCAATTCTTTGTTACTTAACTAACTTTATAGTCAGCAGTTGTCTAACATCAAGATAAATTTTAATCACGATAAAATATAAAATGTCGTTAACAATAAATTTAAATTAGTTGAGAGTGGACAATTTTGAGTGTTCAACTTTAAATTAAAAATCGGTCCAAAAAGCTTAAAGTAATTTGGAAGCGAATCGAAATATCCTTTTAAATCGATTAGTTCTACGACAGGGGTGGCCAATAGGGGGATGTTTCCCCGTAAACTAAAAATAACCCCACGGGTCCTGCGAGAAGGCAATTTTTTGAGTAAATTTTAGGATTTGGTAATGTCGACCAAAGATCATACATTTTACAAATGACTGCCAAAAGTCCGCCATTTTGTTCTTTGTTTTAAGGTCTAAGGGTATAGTCATTAAATCATAATTAGACTAATTTAGGCTTAAAACACCAGAAATAAATTTTATACCCCACCATTAATTTGACAAAATACCCCCCTGAAAAGATTTTGAGCGGTCATCTCTGTTCTACGATGTGTGGTTTTCCGTCTGAACCAGGGATACAAAGGGTCCGTGACTCTTAAGAACATTGGGAGAAGACTTTTTTCTCCTCTAAATATATAAAAATGAATTAATATATCTAAAGATTTGTTTGCTATAAATGAAAGAATAAATCTAATAAAATATTTTAAACCTACAGTTAATGTTCATTGAATACATGATAAATGGAATCAAGTTTTGGAAAAAATTGGCCAAAAATGATAAAATTCAGTCAAATGCTTCTATTCTTAATGATGATCGATATGAGCCTGATTAAAATTGAAGCCTTGAAGCGTCCGTTCTATAACATCGCCCACATGGTCAACTCGATTAGAGAGGTCGACCAATATGTAGCACAGGGCGCTAACGCTCTTGAAGCCGATGTAACATTTTCGAGCAACGGTTCCGCTATTTATACATATCACGGCTATCCCTGTGACTGCTTCAGACATTGCACCGAAAAAGAGGATTTCGCCAAATATTTAGGATATATACGAGATATTACGACCCCTGGTATGTTATCAGTCAAGTTTATACCATATAATTATTTTTAATTAACTTGGTTATGCTATACTTAAAATCTGATTTGTTTTTTTTTTCGTAATCGGAATTATCATCCCTTAAGTGTTGTAACAAATAACTGGTATTTTTTACCGGGAGAAGCACTCATTCAGTAATATTTAATTTGCATATTTCGATAATTTATGGCATCCTTGTAATCTCTGTTTTATTTATAAAAACTTTTGAACAAATCTCTAAAGCCATGAATTATATTTGAATTATTTCTGCAATTAATAGTTTTGTTTTTTATTTGATCGACATTTAAGTTTAAATGTTGCCAATTTGCATAGTTCATATTAAATAGTCCTTAACCCAAAGTTGACCACGCTTATTTAACAATATTTGATTGCTTACTGGTTTTTCACACAATAAATTTTTGATTATTCTCAGGTAATCCTAAATATAGAAGGAATTTGGCTCTACTTTTCCTCGATTTAAAGATTTCACAGCTACCTCCCAGTCTTAAGGCTGTGTCGGGTCAAGAGTTAGCTGGAGTGGTGACCGAACATTTGTTTAATGATAAATTAGGGGCCACTCGGGTTAAACTTCTACTATCGGTCGGACACGTATTTGATTATGACTTCATATTAGGCTTTGAAAATGAATTGGAAAACAGAAAATTGAGTCATTTGAACGCAATTATTGGATGGGATGTCGGTCTCAATGACCCTCTGTTTGTGATCGGTATGCAATCATTTATGCAAATTTGTTTCACAGTTTATATAATTTATTGACATTAGAAAGTATGTGGAAAAGAGTGGGTCGAGTAAAAAACATCTGGCAGGGCGATGGAAGAACTAACTGCTTGAGCCCATTTTACAATTTGGGACGACTTACAGCTGCTGTCAAGCGTAGAGATGAGACCAATATGATGCGCCCGGACCCTTACATCGACAAAGTCTATCATTGGACAGTTGATATTACCGTCAATTTGAGGTCCTCACTCAGGTACTGTCATTTTTGCTTCCAGGGGATGGCAAAGGGGTTATAGTATAAATACCCCTTGTTTTGAGGAAAAATTGTACCTTCTCCCCTGAGGTCGAATACCTTAGACATCCCTGAAATTTACGCATTGTTTCTAAGATTTAGGAAAAGCTGCACTAATAGTTGGACATTGTTAATGAATGAGTGTCATGCTTCTTTATTAATTGTAATTAAGTTTTCAATTTAAAGACATTTAAGTTTACTTTTTTATTCATTGATTTGACAGAACGAGTGTGGACGGTATAATCACAAATCACCCTGAAAGATTAGTCAATGTGCTGAGGGAAAATGAGTTCGTCAACAAATTTCGCCTGGCCACTCAAGACGACGACCCGTTTCTCAGATTCTATGCCCATAAAAAGCAGACGGAAAACGCCAACCAAGCTATCAATCAACCCATCGGTATTCGAATAGCACACGGAATGGGAGATATGTTGATGTCCATGAGCAAATATGTGGGTGACTTTGTATACGTGAGAGCGCCCACACTCTTTGGCTTCCGAAGTCGGACAATGAAACGCTAAGTTCAATAACTAAGTGAAACGACTTCTCAAATAATAAAAACTAATAATTTTTAAAGTGAAAAACTGAAGCCATTTGACTGAAATCAATTCCAAGCAAACCATACAAATGAACTCGTATTATATACTAGATTATTCTGTGATTCAAATTCATTGTCAGCTCAAATATTATACATTATTTTAATTCAATTATTTATTTGCATTTTATTTATTTATTTATATATTTTCACAACGAATTAATTTATTTGTTTGAAAAACTTATTTATTTAAATGCTTTAATTCAGGTATTTATGCAAATATTTATTCAAGCGGTGAACAGAACAATAATTTACTCAATGAAATGCGATGTAAAATATTGTATAATTTAGGGATGAGTTTAGGTTATAATCTTTTCCAACACACAATATAGTCATCCAATGTTTGCCATAAAATGTAAAAAATTGTCGTAAATATGAATTATTTGTTAAGAATATTTTCAAATAAATTTAATCGATTTGAGTAATTGAATATTTGATTCAAACCATTGATTATTTACATTCGTCTCAGATATTTACATCAATTTTTGTATTTGTTTGATGGGAGAGCTCTGTCTGTTGGTCTGGTTGCTGAACAGTTGCTATTGTCTGTCCAACAGAGGTGTTTGTATTAATAGAATGTGTTGGAGTATCGCTCTTCTGTTCGATAACTTCAATGTCTTCTTCATCACTAGACGTCGATTCGTCGCTAATTTGACTCAACTTTTGTCGAAGTCTTTTGTCGGCATCGGTATGATTGGTATCCTCTATACTGCACGGCTCATACACTCCTCCGACTGTGTTTATGGGACTGACACTGACTGGTCTAAGTCTTTCATTTTTGTTGAGCCAATAGCCTTTGCTTAGCATTCCTTTGAATTGAAAGTTATTCATGTCTTCACTAAATCTTCTTTTGAGATAAATCAGCAAAAATACTATAAACATAACAAATAATATAAATCCGATGATTAGACCGACAATAAGACCCGTATGAGAGGACTCATCATTTTCCGATTCTTCTCCTGTGTTATCAATTCCTTTGAAGGGCTCAGAATATTGAATATCTTTTCGCAAAATATTTCCAAACGATTTGATGATATTTTCAAAGCCCTGTTCAACAATTTTATTCAAATCAACATTTAAAAGATAAAAATTGATGGAAAGTAACCTGGTAGTAATTTTCTTGGATAAAATGAATTTTATTGTTTTTTATCTCATCTTCCATTAAAAACTGAGGAAATACTTTTGAAGTGATAGAACCTTGAGAAAAAGCAACCTGCCAAATTAACATTGTTTAATCGTTTAGTAATTTAAATGTTATTCATTATTAAATTCTATAATAAAAGTTAAGCTCATGTTTTGATTAATTAATTAGCGAGACGTACTTTAACTGGATCTTACAATGATAAAATTTGACCGTTTCATATACTGAGGGCACTGACGAGATAACGGACAGGTCACTCCTGTTGTTCATTATTAATGGAAACTATTAATTCGCAAAAAGTTGTTATTAATTACTTTTTAGACATTTGACGATTTTGTGAATAGTATTTCCAAACCATTTATTTCCAAACTATCTCTACTACTATTGTCATTGTATTCAAATAATTCTGTGCTATAATTGAATGAATAAAATACATTATTCTATATTTAGAGCATATCATCCAAAATGACTCAAAGCTGACACAAACTTCATTAATTGCTGCAAAAACTATTGACTTTTCAATTGAGTGGTTATTCGATAGACCAATAAACTGAACTCATAGTTACTATTATAATAACTATCATAATTACTATATATCTGATTATAATAATTTTGATTAAATTCGCTTGATCCTGTCAACAAAATAACTAGATTAATATATAATTTCTAAACATAGATAATCAAAGGAACTTAGTGAGTAAATGGCAGAGATGGCCAATCAAAAATTTTCAATGAGGGGTATAGTGTGGGGTATTTTTCGAAAATAAAAAACGACCAAAAACGGCCATTAGCGGACATTTTTTTCTAAAATAAGTTTATTTCCAGATATTTTAAGCTTAAATTAGCTTTATTAAGCTATTTGGGAAGTTATAAATTCCTTAAAATAATAAACAAGATAGCGCATTTTATGCTTATTTTATGCGCCATTTGCAAAAATGTGTGAATTTTGGTCACCATTACCATAAAATCCCAAATTTTTACCTAAATTTTCAAAAAACAAAACAAAAACGCCGGCTCCTTTCGCTTGCCATAACCGCGCTGATTGTGCCTTTATTTTACATAGGGAAACTAAATATTCTACTATTGACCACTTTGTACATGGTCGAAATCATTTGGTATATGGGTTAGCTTAAAATGACCAGCAAAAATAGCAACAGAACACGGTCATTTTCTCAATTAAACTTATTTCTGGTGATTCTAAAGTTGAAATTAGCCTTAATTAAGCGCTATAAATTTAAGTGATTGAATTTTTAATTACCTGGTCGTCATCTTTAATCAAAATAATGACAGCATTGTTGTCGCAAATCCCAAAATTCCACTTTTTTCTGAGAAATTCAGCAAAATTGTCGGCATTTTGTAATTGTCTGACACTTTGAAGAATAAAGAAAAGCAAAGTAACGAAAGTGATTTCAAATTAAACTTTTACTAATTGTCTTTTAAAGATTCAACTTACTTATAATCTTTATATATATTTTTCATAATAGCGATACCAAAGGAAAGTCCTTTTTCTTTGGGCGGACAATAAGAACAAAAACAAATGGAAACATTTTTCAATGATTTTATCCAATCGTCCAAAAGATTGGCTAATAATAAATAAATGAAAAAAAAATAAAAAGTAATTTATTAAAAATTGTCAAATGTTAACAATTTGCAAAGTTTTGAGATCTAGGGGTATTAGAAGTAGGTTGAAATCTTAGAGCCTCATTAGTGTCGGTATTTTTCACAAATCTCCACAAAGCTCCCTAGTTCTAAAAAATTTAGAGACAATTTACTAATGGTTTGACAAACGTCACACACTTTGCAAATGTAGTGAATAAGTAATATTGAATGAGTAAAATGAGGAAATAATTAACATAATTTCAGATAACCACAAAAATACTTTCTAATAGGTCTGGAGCAGGGTATTTTAATTAAAAAAAACTTTAGGATTTAAAGTAAAATAAAATTGTCTTAAATGCATCAATCATTTCTTAAATAAAAATTGTGTAGACATAATCTCCCCTTTGACCATCTCTGATTTGAATAAATTTGATAAATTTAAAAAATTATTATATTAACAATTTTAACCTTGTTTTCTTGAAAGGACCTGGTCAGGGTCACAAACAAAGGAAGGCTTAGTTCTTCTACAATATGGCGGCTGTTCATATGGGTTTGGATACTCCTCTTTATTCCAATACCACTTTTCTTCGTCATAATCAAGAGATGACTCATTAGTCCACATAAAAGAATTGATGGAAATAATGGAAAAGTTGGTCCAAATAAAAACAAAAGCAACGATTTTTACTAAACTCACACTTTTAAACATTTTTTAACAAATTTAAAAATTTATTCGGAAATACAAAAGCTAACAGTTCCTCGATTCAAACAAAATCATATGTATTTAAAAGACATATCCTTCACGACTAATGATAATAATAATAATTGAACGCAAACTTTATTTCCGATTTTAATAAATATTTGTAGCAATCATATCACAAATATTTCCATTATTAGAATATATAAAAACAAATTATTAATGATTTTAATTCTTATTTCTTCATTCAATGAAATAATAAATTCATTTTCCCAACAGCTGATAAGCTAAGTAACCAAGCAACTAATACCGTCGATCTTAATATAAAGTAAAGATACCTTTGATCTTTTGGAAATTTGTACTCAAATTGGGTTTTAGATTTTCAAGATTTTTTTTAATATTCTTTAAAATTAGCCTTAGTTATTTTCCCATCGAACTTATCTCTTATCAAGGTATTTATTATTTCAAAAATTAATAGTCTGAAGAAATATATTTATAATTGTCAAGATTCATTTTCTAGTTATTCATATTAATTTATATTTTAGGCTAGATTAATTTTGCATCCTAAATATAAATAATTTAAGAGCCTGTTCTTGCTAAACCTCAATTATTGTAAAGGTCCTTTAATATTGCTTTACTGATTCTTAATTGTAATGACCATTGAGCATCTCAGGGGTGTGCCATTATACCATGTATATTTATATAGAGCTGATTATTCCAATGGCAACCGCTAAGGAGCTATCATTCGAGTGCATACTTGAAGTGTGAATAACTGATATAATGATTAGGTTATCAGTTTCTCATATTCAAGTCAACATGATTTCCACATTTTCAATTAAAACTAGATAAATTCTTTAATCTCATTGAGATTTCAAACAATAGTTGAGCATACTCAAACAAGTTATTTGTAAATCAAAAGTGAATAAAAGTTTTCAAAGTAATACTAATTAGAAATAATAGTTAGTATTTGATGTTATACTAATCGACTCATTAATAATGTAAAAGTATGAAACTCTACAATAAGTCTAATTTTTCACTACATTTACGAAGTTTATAGTATAGAATAGTTTTATCGTTCTGTACTGTCCCTCCGTCAATTTTTCATGATTTTGAACAAGAATATTTTTTTGCCCTCAATACCCGTAAAGTACCGAAAATTTCATGACTTAATCAAGGTGATCTTAAATTTATCATCATTAATTGAATTATATTTGATAAATTCTGTTTGAATTATTGTTAATTAGGAAAATGCAGAAAATTTGTTTAGTTTCTGTTTTGGCTAAATTAGTTTAGAAAATTGGTGAATTTTTAGAAATTTTCGGCAAAAATACCCAGTCCAAACTTTTTAGCTTTAAAATTCGTTAAAGTTTGATTCTTTCTGTCAAAATACCCTCCCTTTACCTGATTTGAGGAAAAATTTACCACCTCCTCTAAGTTACGGTACCTTGGGCATGCCTATGTAAACTTGATGAACTTGTAATTTTTTCACATAGACTATTCTTTTATTTGAGTGTTTTCCTAGCAAGAAATGTGGTTCTTTTGGGACCCACTGGCGATCCCTTTTAATATCGATGAGGTATTAGAGTCTGAAAAGGAGTTTATCGAATGAAGACTTTGATTAATAATGAAAGAGACACAGACTGTCAAACCATGACATGGACTGACATTCGTGTCATTTGAGCACTAATTTATGTCTGACATAACGGATAACTCAGTTTCTGAATAAGGACTGAATTTTAAGTCTATTAACTTATGCTTCAGTTAAAAATAACTGGAAGTCAGCCTAACATTTTTCAAATTAAGTTACCTGTCTTGTTATGTGAACAGCCATGCACTTAATCCATACACTACTTACTAATAGTATTTTTCGAGGCTTTTAAGCAAATTCTATTTTGAACTTTTAGACAGAAAAGGAAGACCTCCTTTTGTCGCTCAGATATATTCTTTTGGAGAAATGTTGTAAAAAGCATTGGCTGTCAAATAGAAAGTCTGTAAACGCTTTTAGTTGTGAACTGAGAAAAGAAGAATATGTTAAGAGTCATATGCAAGTTATATCTTATTAGCACTCACTTCAACATATACTGACCCGAAATATAGTTTTGCACATAAATCCCATTTTATTTATTATCGTTTCGAAAGCAAACCTTCAATAAACTGGAGTCATATCCCTGAAGAAAGATTCTGAGCAACAAATTCAAGAATTAACGTCTTCTTCAATTGAGATGTCGAACAGATATATCACCCGATTAAGAGCCAAAATCATTTCTTATTCAAAAATATATCTGAATATTAAATAAATTGCTAGTTAATGGTTGTGAATAACAATAACAAAATTTAATAAAATCGAATATTTTAATGAGATTTTCGAAAATTCCTTTAAAACAACTTTGTTTGCAGAGTTTTCTTCAATTTATTGTTTGAAAAATACTATTAATATTGAAGTTATTTTCCACTTTTGAGATGCTTTTTGAAACTGATCTTTCAATTCATTAAATATGGACAGAATAATAGACGAGATAAGTTTAGCTCATAGGATATCCTGTCAAACGCATTCACAATTTATTATTATCGACAAAAATTCAATCGATTCTTGGCGTCCAATGCTCTCTCCCTCTCTCCTGTCGGTTGTTTAATAAAAGAATGATTAGATTTTGATAAAATTATAATTATTATCAGAGGCACTAATATGGAGGGGTATTTCGTTTCCTCCGTAAAATAAAAAAGGCCCTCACCAGGCGAGCGAAGTGTGCAACCAAATTTTGGAAATGGCTGTCAAACATTAAGACATTTTTTTCCAATGGCGGCCGGAAAAACAGTCATTTTGTTGTTTATTTTAAGGTGTTTAGCCACAAACTTGCATGATAGAATAATATACCTAGTAGTATACCTGGTAGTCTAATTAAATTGATTTACTCTTAAAATCTCCGGAAATACGCTCATTTTAAAAGAAAATGACCGCTAATGATCGTTTCCTGTCTTTTTTACTTGCAGAAAAACACCCTCTAGGGTTTTGGCAGAATACTCCCCTGAAAAGTACCATAACCTTTCAAAATTTTTGGCCATCTTTGATTATTATCATATAGAGCTTTTTTTACTTTCTGATTTTGAAAATAATCAGAATTAGATTTTAGCCAATCATTTATTTCTTTTCAAAAAATTATTGTTTCATTTAATTTGAATTCAAATAAAATTCAGTTTATTTTAGTGATAAAAATATAAACCAATTTAGAAATGGAAAAAAGATAACTAAATTTTTGTGAAGTGCTCACAAATAAGTCTTTTAGCAGAGGTCGTCAACGTTCGAGACCTCAGGGGAGGGTATAAGAAAAGGATATTTTCCAAGATGGCGGCCAGAAGTACAGCTGGAAGCGGCCATTTTGTTACTTATTCCTACCTAAATTCATTTAAATTAAGCTTAATTTAGTCTAAATTGTCTTTAATTCACTTTAAATACAGTTTAATGGGTAAAATTACCGAAAATAGCCGGCAAAATAACGGAAACGACAAAACTATATACTACATACTTGGTAAATGTAGTGAAAAAGCTAATTTAAGGTAATTTTAGTCTAAAATCAGACTATTTAGATAATTATTCAAATTTAAAATAAAACTTTAATTGATCGGTTTTAATTTTGGAGGAAAATAATTTATGTATCTAGCAATCTGGTTGGTCATTATCAACCTACACGAACTTGACAACTTTTTGAGTGCAACTCAAATTCTGTTTTGAATACACTTAAACCTCCCATATGTGAACAGCTTCGGGACTCAAAATTTTTAACACATAGAGGTTTTCACTAATTGGAGGTTCATTGGGTATTATTCCGGACCAGATATTCACATATAAGAGGTGTTCACATATTGGAGGTTTTAGCGTACAGAGTACTCGCGATATAATCCTTCTCTCGATATTATCCTTCATTTGCTAAAATCCAAAGCCATTTCCATAGACAATAATGATAAAAGTTCTCGTTGTTATCCCTCTCGTTATAGTCCTTCTCTCGTTATTATCCCTCATATACTGAAACCATTGCAATAGATTTCAGTGTATTTTAGATCTCGATATAATCCTTCATTTATAAAGAACTGTAACTTGAACTTCAACTCTGAA